>VRLP01008073.1:2500-18402 GCA_009660295.1 Lophius piscatorius
GGAATGATGGGTGATGGCGGGTGGAGGGTAGAGGGTGGAGGCTGCACACGTGAAGCTCTGAGGCACAACGTAGAACATTTGTGACGTGTTAAATCCAACATGTAACGTGGAGTAACAGCAGGGAACAGAACCTCGGGTTCTGGTTGTCTCATCCTCTGAGTGTTCCACACCTGTGTGACGGGATCCATGGTGATGGAGTCAGAGCTGGAACTAAATGACTCCTCCACCCGTGAAACAAGACCGCCAGACGAGGACCCCATCACACCTGCATCAGGCTTCCTGCAGACACCAGTGCATGTGTGTGTGTGTGTGTGTGTGTCCCTGTGTGTCTGTGTGTGTGTGTGTGTTTGTGTGTGTGTCCCTGTGTGTATGTGTGTGTGTGAGTGTGAGTGTCTTTTTGTGCGTCTGTGTGTGTGTGTGTACGTGTGTGTGTGTGTGTGAGTGTCTGTCTGTGCGTCTGTGTGTGTGTGTACGTGTGTGTGTGTATGTGTGAGTGTGTGTGTGTGTGTGTGTGTGAGTGTGAGTGTGTGTGTGTGTGTGTGTGTGTGTGTGCGTGATTCTGTGTGTGATTCGTACTGCTCTCTCTCTCTCTCTCTCTCTCTCTCTCTCTCTGTGTCTGAGGGACGATCAGCTGCTCTGAGGTTATATTTTCTCGGGTTCATGCAGGGATTGTTTTTCTCTGTGGGATGAAGAACCCGGTCTGGACCGGTTCCGTCTTGGAAAGAGCCTCTAGGTAACTTCAGGTGAGATTTGGCGCCAGGATTGAATCTGTCTTGTCACGCCTGATTCTGGTTCTGCAGGAGGAACCGCCATCCAACAGAACTTTTATTGTTTGTTTTCAGGAGGTGAGGAAGTGGAAGATGAAGTTCTGTTTGGAAGCAGCGACCCGATAGGCTGAGAGGATCCATCAGAACAATAAATGATTGAACAGAATGAAGAAACATCTCAGTAACAGATGCAAACAACAATGAAATAATAAAACGGCAGCGAACGAAGACGAAGAGTTCCTGCGCCTCTGAGGAAGAAACTCAACCGAGAGTAAATCCAGACGGCTGTGATTACAGGCAGGTGTTCCAGACAGGTACACACACCTGTACTAATGAACTGTATTAATATGAGACTTTATCTAAGACAGCTTCCAGCTGTCAGCAGCAACCGCCATCATCATCATCGTCATCATCATCATCGTCATCATCATCATCATCTTCATCCTCATCTTCATCCTCATCACCATCACCATCATCATCATCATCATCTTCTTCATCATTTTCATTTTCATCTTCATCATCTTCATCATCTTCATCATCTTCATCATCTTCATCATCATAATTTTCATCTTCATCCTCATCCTCATCTTCATCATCATCATCAGCCTTCAGTTCTGCTTTAAAGGAGGTGAAAGAAAACATACCAGTCGGCTTCAAACCTGCTTGAAGTTCTGATCTTCCCTCCTGTCCGTCCCTGTTGGGCCCGGACCCTCCGCCGTACTTCAGCGAGGATCTCAACTCCTTTTCTTTAATTCGCTTTTATGTCCTTGAAAAGTGCTGGATATCATTCAATCTTCATCGTCATCGTCATCGTCATCCGGTCTGCTGTAGAACGGCGTTTTACGCCCAAAGACCTCTGAGGTTCTGTGAGGGTTCTGACCATTTGTTGTCGAGCTTATTTACTACGGCGAGACGAAGAGCTCCTCATCCGTTCATCAGCAGAACTTTTCCACGGGCTTGATTCTGTAAAGCAGCGCCGCTTTGAACCTTTGATAAAAGGCTCTTTAAATAAAAAGCCTCCGAATGTTAATCTGAGACGTTTCTGATTCAGGCGCCGCTTCCAGAACTCCTCTGAGGAAACGTACTGGACTTCATCGGCGCCACAAGATCTGATCCAAAACTTTACTTCTTAACGCTGGAGTGCCTTCAGGCGTTCAGCGCCGGTTTGTCTGACGCCCCCCGTTACTGCAGACCCGATTCACTCGGAACGCTCACACCCTCATCCTGAGATCCACGCAGCTGCATCAGAACCGGCTCTGAGGAATGTTCCAGAAACACATGAATTATTGAGTTCTACCAGTTCTCTGTTTTTCACATCCTGCAGCTTCTCTGCTCTGCTGGTACCGGACCTCTGCCTGCCGCCCATCTCGGCCACGCCCACCTGTGGTTACAGGAAACGGACCGGTTGGATGACAGTTTTTTAACTGGCTCATGTTCTGGTAACTAATTAATCCAAACTGGATCCCACGGACCTTTGGATGATCTCACTCCTTCAGAGGTCCAGATTGTAACCAGACTAGAGGCCCGCTAGATACCGGGCCCTACGGAACAGAATTAACCTGTGACCTCTAGATACCGTGTTTCCAGCCCGGATCTGTAGGGGAGTGGTGTAACCCTCTGCTGGGTGGTCCAGACAACAGATGATCTCCTCAGCTGTCTGGATCCAACTGGAACAGAACCGTATCGTTACACATTTCTCTGTGTTTCCGACTGGAAGAATCAGGAGGAGGTTCGCCGCAACGCTAAGAGACTGGAGGAGTAACCATCGTCATCATCAGATGCAGGATGTGGCTGAGGAGAGATGCACCCGTAAACCGGGTCGGTACTTCTGTCCTGTCTTTTACTTCAATTTACTGTAATTGTGCTGGAGGGCTGCTGCCTGGTGGTCTTCTGCTGAGGACAGCACCTTCATACCAGGGTCCTCCTCAGGGTTCCTCCTCATGGTTCCTCCTCAGGACTATTCCTCAGGTTTCCTCCTCATGGTTCCTCCTCATGGTTCCTCCTCAGGCTTCCTCCTCAGGGTTCCTCCTCATGGTTCCTCCCCATGGTTCCTCCTCAGGCTTCCTCCTCAGGATTCCTCCTCAGGGTTCCTCCTCAGGACTCCTCCTCAGGGTTCCTCCTCAGGGTTCCTCCTCATGGTTCCTCCTCAGGACTCCTCTTCAGGTTCTGTCCGTCTGTGGCTCCCAGCCATCAGCTGATCCTCACCTGAAAGAATAATTACATGCTATGAGGAACAAACACCCAAGAGGATGATGATGACGATGATGATGATGACGATGATGATGATGGTGGCGTTGACGTTGACGATGATGATGATGATGACGATGATGATGATGATGATGGCGTGAACAACAGGAGAGTGATCATGAAGAGCAGTGACGGGGGGATGCCACTGATTCTCTTTTCGATCCGGTCCCAGCTGGTCTTATATCACAGACGTCGGTCCGATACTGAAAAAGAAGGAAGTTTCCAGAAATAAGACAACAAATAAGTTCACCAGTCATAAACATACCTGCAGGAATGAAGGAATGAATGAAGGAATGAATGAAAGAATGAATGAATGAAGGAAGGAAATAAACAAATGAATGAATGAATCAGTGAATGAATGAATTAATGAGTGAATGAACGAATGAACGAATGAATGAATAAATGATTATGAATGAATGAAGGAATGAATGAATGAAGGAATTAAACAAATGAGTGAATGAACAAATGAATGAATCAATGAATGATGAATCAATGAATCAATGAATCAATGATGAATGAATCAATGAATAAATGACTGAATGAATGAATAAATGATTATGAATGAATGAATGAATGAATGAAGAATAAATGAATGAATGATTGAATGAATAAATGAATGAATGAGTGAATAAATGAACAAAGGAAGGATCAAATGAATGAATGAACGAATGAATGAATAAATGATTATGAATGAATGAAGGAATGAATGAATGAAGGAATTAAACAAATGAGTGAATGAACAAATGAATGAATGAATGAATGATGAATCAATGAATCAATGAATCAATGATGAATGAATGAATGAATGAATGAATAAATTAATGAGTGAGTGAATGAATGAATGAAGAAAGGAAGGATCAAATGAATGAATGGACGAATGAATGAATAAATGATTATGAATGAATGAATCTACTTATGAATGGATGAATGAATGAATAAATGAATGAATGAAGGAATGAATGAAGAATAAATGAATGAATGAATGAAGAATAAATGAATGAATGAATGAATGAATGAAGAATAAATGAATGAATGAAGGAATGAATGAATGAATGAAGGAATGAATGAGTAAATGAGTGAATGAATGAACAAAGGAAGGATCAAATGAATGAATGAACGAATGAATAAATGATTATGAATGAATGAACGAATGAATGAATGAACGAATAAATTATTATGAATGAATGAATGAATAAATGAATGAATGAATGAATAAATGAATGAATGAATAAATGATTATGAATAAATGAATGAATGAATGAATAAATGAATGAATGAAGGAATGAATGAATGAATGAAGGAATGAATGAGTAAATGAGTGAATGAATGAACAAAGGAAGGATCAAATGAATGAATGAACGAATGAATAAATGATTATGAATGAATGAACGAATGAATGAATGAACGAATAAATTATTATGAATGAATGAATGAATAAATGAATGAATGAATGAATAAATGAATGAATGAATAAATGATTATGAATAAATGAATGAATGAATGAATAAATGAATGAATGAAGGAATGAATGAATGAATGAAGGAATGAATGAGTAAATGAGTGAATGAATGAACAAAGGAAGGATCAAATGAATGAATGAACGAATGAATAAATGATTATGAATGAATGAACGAATGAATGAATGAATGAATGAATGATTATGAATGAATAGATGAATGAATAATAATTGAATGAATGAATGAATGAATGAATAAATGAATGAATGAATGAATGAATAATTTATTATGAATGAATGAATGAATGAATGAATGAATGAATGACAGGCCCATATTGGGCCGACAACGCTGCCTTCCGGGTCCATTAGAAGAACCTTTTCCACTGACATGGAGGTCGGTGCTGACGGTCCTATTTCTCAGAACACTTTAAATGTATTTATTTGGACGGTCCAGCTGGTAGTAGATTCTGCTGACGGGTCGTTACTTTTATAACAGATACTTGAATAGTAATAAAGTAAAGATATAAATATACGTCTTTAAATATAGAAAACAATTCTAGAAGAGAAACACTGGAAACCAACTAGACTTAGACCTCTGGGATCTGGATCAGGATCCGGATCCGGATCCGGATCCGGATCAGGATCAGGATCAAGATTAGGATTAAGGTCGGGATCAGGATCAGGTTCAGGGTCCGGCAGGTTGATGATGAATATTTGTCAAAACTTGATGAAGACGATTAACTGCCAATCTTGACACATCAACGTCAGCAGACTCCTGGTGGTCCTCAAACATCTGTGTGTTCTCTGGACCCGATTCAGATTTAGAGAGAAGAACTGAGGGGAAACGTTGGAAGCGGAGCCAAACTGGAATCTAGTAATGAGGAGAGGATGGATGCTGACGTGTTTGAAACATCCGGGCTTCATCTGGGCTTCATCTGGGCTATATCTGGGCTTCATCCGGGCTTCATCCGGGCTTCATCCGGGCTTCATCCGGGCTTCATCTGGGCTTCATCCGGGCTTCATCCGGGCTTCATCCGGGCTTCATCCGGGCTTCATCTGGGCTTCATCGGTGCTTCATCCGGGCTTCATCTGGGCTTCATCCGGGCTTCATCCGGGCCTCCCTCAGCTGCTGGATGTTGCGGAGCGAAGACAAGGAGGAACTCCCAGAATAATGCTGATGTAACGGAAACACTTGACGGTGTAAACGGGGAATGATTTAAGAAATTGCATTTCTTACACTTTCTAAACTCCTAGATCAGGATTTCACTGTTTGTGTCTTATCTGCTGGGTGTTTGGAGGGAGGGCGGCGGGCGGCGAGCGGCGGGCGGTGTGCGACTTCCAGGTGGTCCGCGTATCTGCGGAACAATGACGTTCATACTTTATTGGATTTTCTTATCTCTGTAATTGTTTAATCAGCTAATCGGAACTAGCCGGAGAGGAAAAACCTCAGAGGAGCGAGAGGAGGCGGAGCTTCATTTCCATCTGATGAATAAACGCGTGGAAACACAAACACGCCGGATCCGTTTTCATTTTGAAGCAGAAGCGACGCGTCACGCAACGAGGCGTCTGCATCTAATCCCGTCGTCCTTCTTCATGAAGGGGCCGATTGAATACGAGCGCGCTCTAAAGAGAATAAAGTGGCTCCACCCACCGACCCGCCGCCCCCGTCCTCCTGAGGATGAGTGGGGGTCGCGTTCCTTCCTCTCCACGCTGCATTCATTAGTTCCAATTTGTGAAAGCTGCAGGCGTGGGAGGAGCCCAAACTGAAGGATTCTTCAGGGTGACATGCAAAGCATGATGGGAACTGAATAGTTAATCAACCTCAATCCATCTTTTCCAACATGTTAGTAGATGACCGGGCCGGGCCCAGAAAAAAACCCGTCTGCATTCAGAGCCTCATCAGAACCATTTTTTTATTGGACTTTATATCATTCACTTTTCTGAACATAAAGTGTGAATCGTGACTTTATCAGAAATGACTTTATTACACCGTAAAACTAAGACACGTTTAAATCAGAGGGTAATACAAAACATACGCCCACCAGCCATAACATTAAGACCACCTGCCCAGTTTGTTGGGTAGGTCCCGTCAGGGAAAATAAAGTTGATATGAAGGTCAAATAAAAAAGTCTGAATTCATTGTTTTTTATGATTTTTTGTTGTTTGTCCTTTCAAACCGTAACCAGGGTGACGTTATATCTGGTTTCCGGTCATGTCTTAAACGTATCGTTTGTATTGTCCTTTGATGTCGGAGCTTTAAGGTGGGCGTAGAGACCCTTCGTCCTTTATGACGACTGAAGACCTTTTGGAGTCCATGGTTCTAGACGAGGAGCGGCGTCTGGACTCCCAGGCTCCTCCTCCTTCATCCTGCTGTCAGCCTCATCCTCCTCACGTAAAGAGTTCCTTCGGTGACAGAGAGTCCGCTGCTGGACTATCCCCTCTGTCGCTGCAGAACCGCAGGAAGAACACGACTTCTATCCGCTCTGACTCCTTCTATTGAAACCTGTGCAATCTCTCTCCTCTGCTTTCACAGCTCACCCCCCACCACCACCACCCCCCGAGACGATCTAGTCGTTTGTGTGAGGAGGTTGGACTTTCTGGCCTATAAATCTCAGACGCGTTAGAAGAGGAGATAATGGAGATGCTGAGAGAGATATCAGCGATGAAAAACTGTCTGAACAGGTTCTGGATATGCGAGGACAGTGTCTCTGAAGACAAATGTTCTATTTGTCCTTTGTCTGCAGATAGACTCCGCCTCGTCGTTTCTCAGGCAAACAGACTTTTCCTCATCTGTCTCGGACCTTCCCTGCATCAGCGCGGGAATATGGACCATTAGCATGCGCTCAGCCGTCCTGCTAAGTGACAGATCAATGAGATCACAGCGGCGGCGTGTCGCGGGGGTTCCTCTCAGATATGGATCAACTTTTACGGCATGGACCAAACAGACGCCGGAGGAGGGATCCTGTCATAAATCAATCCCAGCTCAGCACGAATACTGAAATCCAGACCGGACGTGTGGGGCGGCCCGGCGAGGTTCTGAGAGAGAAATCGATCCAGGTGGATGAGAAGACACTTTTCTTTCTTCACGCTCTCTGCTGGAACATGAATGAGGAAATTCTGGCAGGCTCAAACACAAGAAACAGCAGGTAAATAAAACTATCGGGTCTGTAGATTTAGGTTCTGGTTCTGTCTGTTTGTCTGCATGTGCTACAAAGTCAACACAGGTCCAGAGAGGAAGTCAGCAGAGGCCACTAGAGATGGGAGCCTCAGTCTGGTTCAAGGCTATTCAGTCAGTCAACCAGAACACACTGATCCGGGCTAATCCTGTGTGTACACACACACACACACGTACACACACACACATACACACACACACACACACACTCGTATACACAACCAGACAAACACACACACGCACACACACACACACGTACACACACACACATACACACACACACACTCGTACACACAACCAGACAAACACACACATGCACACACACACACAGACACACACATACACACAGACACACACATACACACAGACACATACACAACCAGACACACACACACACACACACACATACACACAGACACACATACATATACACACACACACACACACATATACACACAGACACACATACACACACACAACCAGACACACACACACACACAACTAGACACATCCAGACAATCACACACACACATACATACACACACACACACATACACACACACATCCAGACAGACACACACACATACACACAAACACACACACACGTACACACAACCTGACACACACAACCAGACACACACACATACACACGTACACACAACCAGACAAACACACACACACACGTAAACACACACACACAACCAGACACACACATACATATACATACACACACACGCACACATACACACACACATACACACACACACACACAACCAGACACACACACACATATACACACACACATACACACATACACAACCAGACAAACACACACACATATACACACAAACACACAGACACACATACATATACACACACACAACCAGACAGACACACACACACAACTAGACACGCACACACATACACACACATACACACACACATCCAGACAGACACACACACATACACACAAACACACTCACACACATACATACACACACACACACATACAACTAGACACACACACACACAACTAGACACACAAAGACAATCACACACACACACACACACACACACATACATACACACACACACACACATAAACACATACAAACACATACACACACATACACACAAGTACACACACACACATAAACACACATACACACACACACATACATACACACACACACACACATAAACACATACAAACACATACAAACACATACACACACATACACACACGTACACACACACACGTACACACACACGTACATATGGAGTTGTTCTTTTATAATGGTTTGGTGTCGGCGTATAACGGATGTCTCCCAACAGTCTCATTCATTCCATCTCCAGTTCGCCGGTGTCTGTCCAAACAACAGAACCAAAGAAAGGAGGAGAGACAAACACATCAATCTACCAGCAAAACACACACTCCCAAACGCACACAATCACGTCAACCACACACGTATGTTTCACTCTGATTGATGACATCAGAGCGAGGAGGGAGACACTTATGGATGGATTTACCTCACACATATGTACTGGAGACACACACACACACACTCACACACACACACATACACATACATACACATACACATACACACACACACACAAATACATACACACACAAACACACATACTCTCACACACACACACACATACACACATACACACACAAACACATACACACATACACAGACACACACATGAATACACACACACACACATACATACAAACGAACACACACACACACATACTCTCTCACACACACACAGACACACACAAACACAAAGACAGACACACAGACACACACAAACACATACACACATACTATCTCTCACACACACAAACATACACATTCTCTCTCACACACACATACACACACACATACTCTATCAAACACACACACAGAAAAACACAAACACAGACACACACAAACACACACACACAAATATACACACATACACACATATACTCTCTCACACACACACACAAACACACAGACACAGACAAACTTGCAGACACACACAAACACCCAAACCGACACACACAGACACAAACAAACACACACACAGACACACACACACAGAGACACACACAAACACATAAACACACACGTACACACACACACAGACACACACAAACACACACATACTCTCTCTCACACACGCACACACACATTGTCCCTCTCACCTGAGGGGAAGAAGCAGAAAGTAGTGCTGATCCATCAGCTGTCAGAACCTGGTGTCTGGAGGAGGAGTGGGTCGGTGGAGATGAGTTCCGTCTCATCCAGGAGAGGCTTTTTGATTTGGAGCCAAAGCTTAATGGAGTTCTGCGCTGAGATTGGAATGCAGCCTCACAGCCTTGGATATTTGATGGGGTGCAGTGATGCGTGAACCTCCTGCTCACCTGAACGTTTGGGGGGAAGGACTGGAGGAATGAGGGTCCGCATTCTGCCTCGTTAGTGGTACGGCAGTAAATGAGCAACTTTTATCAGAATCACTTCTTCATCTCAGCTGATATTCTTCTTCCTCCTCATCCTCAGAATCTCAATCACATCCAAGAGGAAAGTACTGTCCATTTTTAAACCTGGATCAATCATGGTTTTCATTTTCTGGATGGCTCCCAGCATCCACTGGGGCACACTGGGACACAGTAGGACACAGTAGGACACACTGGGACACACTGGGACACACTAGGATACACTGGGGCATACTAGGACACACTAGGAGAAACTGGGACACAGTAGGACACACTGGGACACACTAGGACACAATTGGACACACTGGGATGGACTGGGACACACTTGGACACACTGGGACACAGTAGGAAACACTGGGACACACTGGGACACAGTTGGACACACTGGGACACACTGGGACACACTGGGACACACTAGGACAAACTGGGAAACACTGGGACAGACTGGGACACACTTGGACACAGTAGGACACACTGGGACATACTGGGACACACTGGGAAACACTGGGACAGACTGGGACACACTTGGATGGACTGGGAAACACTGGGACAGACTGGGACACAGTAGGATATACTGGGACACACTGGGACACAGTAGGACACACTGGGACACACTAGGATACACTGGGGCATACTAGGACACACTAGGAGAAACTGGGACACAACAGGACACACTGGGACACAGTAGGACACACTGGGACACAGTAGGACACACTGGGACACACTGGGACACAATTGGACACACTGGGATGGACTGGGACACACTTGGACACACTGAGACACACCGGGACACAGTAGGACACACTTGGATACACTGGGACACAGTAGGACACACTGGGACACAGTAGGACACACTTGGACACATTAGGACACACTAGGACACACTGGGACACAGTAGGACACACTTGGACACACTGGGACGGACTGGGACACACTGGGACACACTGGGACACAGTAGGACACACTTGGACACACTGGGACGGACTGGGACACACTGGGACACAGTAGGACACACTGGGACACAGTAGGACACACTTGGACACAGTAGGACACACTAGGACACACTGGGACACAGTAGGACACACTGGGACACACTTTGACACACTGGGACGGACTGGGACACACTTGGATACACTGGGACGCAGTAGGACACACTGGGACACAGTAGGACACACTTGGACACATTAGGACACAGTAGGACACACTTGGACACATTAGGACACAGTAGGACACACTGGGACACACTTGGACACAGTAGGACACACTGGGACACAGTTGGACACACTGGGACACACTGGGACGGACTGGGACACACTTGGATACACTGGGACACAGTAGGACACACTGGGACACAGTAGGACACACTGGGACACATTAGGACACACTAGGACACACTGGGACACAGTAGGACACACTGGGACACACTGGGACGGACTGGGATGCATTATCAGTCATGTTTGTGGGTTAAATCCAAAGAAACTGGAGCTGCTTTTACGATTGAAAACGTCTCAACTCGTGTCCCAGTGGCTCCTTCAGTCTTTCAGTTCTTCTTCTCAAACTCGCCAACGAGTCATTCCAGTTTTCCGACGCTCCTGGTCGTCCCAGGACGACTATTAGTAACCCTTCCTGCGGCGCCGTTCGACCCACGACAGTTTCTGTCTTGACCCTACTTTATCGAGAAGAACGTTTAAAGATAACATCGTTCGTCTTCTTATCAACTTTAGAAGCTGCAGGGAGACCAGGTCCACAATAGAGGTGTCACAGGAACCACTGGGTCCAAACACCAGAACCGCGGTGATACTTTCAATGACATGATGTCCTTCAGACACACCAGCAGGACTTCTATGGAGCTGGTGTCATTTCCTGTCAGAGGTAAACACCTGAGTCGTCTGCGTAAGAACGGCAGCTGATGGCGTCTCAGCGGCCTCGCCGAGCCTTTGATGATTGGACTCTTCTTATATCACGCTTTTCCGGTCTGCTGGACCGCTCAGAACACTTTAGAACCCGAGTCAGAACTCACACGTTCACACAAGCATCACATCACAGCAAGACCTCCGCCTGCATTTAAGCTTCCTCTGGAGAACAGAAGAAACCATGTGACACAAATGTTCTGATCCGTTTAAATGTTCCAGAGAGTTCCTCACTCATCTTCGTCTTCATCCTCATCCTCGATGGTTCTAATAAGTCTCTATTAGTGTCAGAATATAAAACCGTTCTGGGGTTTGGATCGAGGGTCCAGCGTTACTCTCAAACACACTTGAGTGGATTAATATAAAATAAAGTAGAAACATATTTTTGGTGAGGGGAAACAAAATCACAAAAGTTAAAATCCTGGATTGAAGTTGAAGAATTCAGAATAAAGAGGGAAATCTGTGTTTCCGGGGAGTTAAAGAACATTTATGAGTATTTTATATGTGATGGGTCCATGTGACCCTTTGCTCTGGCTTGGACCCGCTCTAGTTTTCCCTCAGGATGAATCGGTTCTTATGGGTTTAGAATCTGACTAAAGTCTTTTCTCATTTGTCAACAGAGTCAGTCAGACAAATAACCCAAAAGCTAATAAAACTTAAAAACACACACATTGATGCGAGGCAGCTTTATGACGATAATCCAGCGCAGGAACATGAAGAGGCCGGCGCTGAAACCAACCGCGTGTCGGCGGGACCGGCGCCAATTAAAGGCGCTTTCTTTCCTGCACGGACCCCAAATGTTTCTGCCGTGTCATTAATAAGGGCTTTGTGTTCAGACTAATTAAAAAGCAGTGACGCCTGATTGAAGGAACAAAGACAGCGAGGTCTCACTCTGGTCCGTTTGGTCCTGCTTTGATTCCTGTTCTGTTCATTAAGAAACACAGAACCGACGTCTTCAAGAAGCTGCGTCGCCAAAACAAGCGAACGAGAAGAAAGTCCGAGCCTCTTTAATAGAATCTAGTTGTGTTTAGAGAAAAAAAGAAGAACACTTGTCTTTGGCTCAAAGTCTTAAATCTGGAAAAAAAGAAATAGTTTTATAAACTAGAGTATCCAAGATTTAGGAACCTTCATGCAGATTCCTCCATTACTGTCTGAGTTATTACAAGCCATTAAATCTCCCACAAACTCTCAGCTACTCTGTAGCCGCTCGTCTCCTGGGCCTTACACTTCAGTGTCTCTGTTCAGCCCACTGAGACCCCAGATCCATAAGCCTTAAATTCACGACGGGTTAATAAATATATAAATGATAAATAGATTCAGTTCCAAATTCCAAAGATTATTGATTAAGTTTGTCAAAGTTTTTTCTTTTATAGTGCATGAGGTCAAAGGCAAAAAAAAATTTAATCTTTGTAAAAAAAAAAAAAAAACTTTTTTGTGGTTTTACTTTCAGAAAACCTCAAATATAAAACAGGAAATTCCTTTTTGTTTATTATTGGTCGACATTTGTGTTTTCACTCTAGCAGCATTTGAAGACAAATTTGTTCATTTCTTTTACTGAAAAAACAAAAACTTCAACTGTAGACAAAATAAGATTAGAGTATTTTCATTTTAAATTTTAGAGTCAGTAATACTTTATATTATTCTGTGAGATCAGTGAACTGTGAAATTATTTTTTTACAGTGTAAGCCGATCGACCACAGCTGTAGCTATAATATAATATAATATAATATAATGTTATATAATATAATATAATATATTATAATACAATATAATGTAATATAATATAATATAATATAATATAATAAAATATAATATAATATAATAATAATAATAATAATAATAATAAAAATAATAATATCACTTCCTGTAACAGCAGGTGAGGCTGGGTAAAATCTCCTCTTCCACCAGGACAATAAACACGGGGGTCCCACAGGGCTGTGTGCTGTCACCTCTACTCTTCTCACTCTACACGAATGACTACACTTCTGACGACCTGTCTGTCAAACTCCTGAAGTTTGACAGACGACACAACGGCCATCGGCCTCGTCCAGGACGGCGAGGAGAACAAGTTCAAAGCTGTAGAGATGAGATTGTTCTTCAGGAGGAACCCCCCCCCCCTCATTGCCCCCCGTCACTGTACCGAACAGAACTGTGTCACCTCAGTATACAATAACTACCTCCAACTGTCAGTACTCTGACATCATGTATATTTATATATACATGTTAATACATATATACTTAAATGTAAACAAGAACATCTTCAAGTGTTTATAGCCTGTATATTTCATTTAAAATGATTTATATAACGTTGTTCAGTTAACCCGACTCAAATAACCAATAAAGCTGATTCTGATAATGTTATATAATATAATATAAAATAGAATAATGTAAAATAATACAGTATAATAATATAATTTAAAATGATATACAGTACAATTATGTTTTTTCATAACAATAAAATGATGAATTTGTTGTTGAGTTAAATTTAATTACAAGTAGGGCGACGCTCGGATCATAACCCTAAAATTTAATGATTATAAAATCAAAAAATCCTCTTTCCAGGATAGTTTGAGGAAATAATGGACCTTGAACCTCTCACGGTCTGACAACATTTAACGGACAGCTTTGAATCAGCCGCTGGCTTTTACTGAAATAACTGCTGAGAGGGTTTGATATCGATACGAGACGCGTTTAGTCTCAGCCCGACTCTGGCTAAACGCGTTCAGAGGGAGGAGCATCAGGGAACAAAGGATCATGGGGGATCTGGAGAAGAAGCTTTATAGGTACACTATAAAAAACTAGAGAAAAATATCAAGAATAAACGTCTTTTTAGAAACAACTGCTGAATTACTTCGACACACAATTCAAAAATATAAATGAAAACCATCTAATGTAAAACTAGTCCCAGCTGTCGGGATTAACCCTAACCCTAACCCCTAACCCTAACCCTAACCCTTTAACCCTAACCCTTAACCCCTAACCCTAACCCCTAACCCTAACCCCTAACCCTAACCCTAACCCCTAACCCTAACCCCTAACCCCTAACCCTAACCCTTTAACCCTAACCCTTTAACCCTAACCCTTAACCCTAACCCCGACAGCAATGGTCTATCCCTGAAAAAATAACCATCCCCTCTAATATACCAGACCCCCCCTGATTGCCTCAACCTAACTGTGTGTATGAGGTCAGACCCTTGGACCACCCTTCATCTCCCTGAGGGGTCTTGACATGATCACACGTCGTCTCATCTTTAGGTCTCTCCTGATTGAAATTAACTCGAGGAATTCATCGTGATGACATCACTCTGACATCACTCTGACATCACTCTGACTGACCTTGAACAAACCGTCCTCAGATCTGGTTGAAGGTCCTCGTTTTATACGTTGTAATTGTTATTAATGACTGCTGCTTCATCACGGGGCTCACCTGGCAGGTGATCTTCATCGTCTCTGGCATCAGCTGTTTGTGGAAATGACACAACGCCTCATCGCTAATAAGATCCTGCCTTATAGATGTTCCAGTGTTCTCTGATGTTCACGGGGTTATTTTTACACTCCAGGTCATATCAGCTGTGTGTGTGTGTGCGTGTGTGTGTGTGTGTGTGTGAGTATGTGTGTGTGTGTGTGTGTGTACGTGTGTGTGTGTCTGTGTGTGTGTGTGTGTCTGTGTGTGTGTATGTGTGTGTGTGTACGTGTGTGTATGTGTGTGTGTATGTGTGTGTATGTGTGTGTGTATGTGTGTGTGTGTGTGCGTGTGTGTGTGTGAGTGTGTGTGAGTGTGTGTGTGTGTGTGTGTGTGTGTGTGTGTGTGTGTGTGTGTGTGTGTGTGTGTGTGTGTGTGTGTGTGTGTGTGTGTGTG
>VRLP01008074.1:0-18379 GCA_009660295.1 Lophius piscatorius
TTTTTTATTGATGCTTTTATCTGCTTCTGCTTTGTAGCACTTTGAGATTTGATCCAAATGTAAAGTGCATTATAAATTAAATGTATTATTATTATTATTATTACTGACAGTAACGTTACTAGTAACGGAGGAAGTCGGTGTGTGTGTGTGTGTGTGTTAATCGGTGCAGCAGCTGCAGCAGCCCTCGTACACATCGCCCCTCTCTCTCCTTCTCTCTCTCCCTCTCTCTCTCCCTCTCCCTCTCTCTCTCCCCCTCTCTCTCCTTCTCTCTCTCCCTCTCTCTCTCTCTTTCTCCCTCTAGCTCTCTCCCTCTCTCTCCCCCCGGTGCGCCTGCGTGCTGAAACACACCGATCCACCGAGCGTCCGCTGCCTGGACCGGCAGCAGGAGACACAGACCGGAGGCTGCTGCACTTCACGGTTACGGTAACCACCGGCTGCAATGGTATCCAAACCAGTATCGGTGACGTGATGTGACGCCGCGCGGGATCACGGTAACGTAAGAACAGCAGCAGCAGCAGAGGAGGAGGAGGAGGAGGAGTGTCGAGGCGGAGCAGAGGAAGATGCAGCAGTGACCCACTGATTGGTACCGGGAGGAGGAGGGAATCATCCGTCAGTCCGACGGTGCCACCGCGCGCCCGAGTCTGGAGCGATCCGATCGGATGTAAGCGCGCGGGGATGGACGGGTAGGCAGGGAGGAGGAGGCGCGAGGAGCGGAGCAACCGACGGTACATAACGGAGGAGGGTGTGCGAGGAGGAGGAGGAGGAGGGAGGAGGATGAATCCGGTGGATGGAGGAGGAGAAGCGGGCCCGGACGGCCTGTCGACGGCAGGTAGGGTGTGTGTGTGCGCGCGTGAGTATTGGGAGCTGCTGTCGCCATGATGCCTCACATCCGCCCATTGACTCAGTGTGTGTGCGTGTGTGAATGTGTGTGTGTGTGTGTGTGTGTGTGTGTGTCAGAATCCCTCTGCCCAGTGGTACTAGTGTGTGTGCATGTGTGTGTGTGTGTGTGAGTATTGGGGTGGAGGGTTCCTACCAAGGAGGATTGTGGGAAGGCCTCCATGGCTATTAACCATGTGTGTGTGATGTAATGTGGCTGATGGGGAATAAGAATGGGTCACGTGATTCCTTCCTGATCCATTCATTCCAACAGCTAGTATCGGTACCACCATGGCATTTAATGTGTGTCACTTAAAGACCGGTCCGATGGACCGAGGATCCCCCGCCACACGGGTGCATTTCAGAGAAGACAGTCGGAGGGAGGTTATTTAAGTTGTCCCTGTTCATGAAAATATATACAAAATATACAAAATATATATATAAAAAAAGGATAAAATGAGCTGAACCATAAGGCGATGTTCAAACCATGAGTTCTGTGAAGCGACCACAACCAGAATGAAATGAGCGTCCCTTGCAGGCAGGCAGCGCTCTTCCTTTCACGGAGGGAGTTACGGACGGACAGATTTGGCCCAAACCTTTTCGGAAGCTGAAGCAGAATGTTATTTGTGGGCCCCGCCTCCACTATTAAGTCATTAGCCATTATGATTCTTGTTGTACTTTTTTTTACCGGCCCTTCGATTTTCTTTAAATGCATTGGAGGTGTATTTTTCTTTTTAGCTGTCCGAATTGTTGCACCTCTGAGAAAGCAGTGGAGGTAGTAACAGAGGCGGATCGGACATCTGTATTGTGGCTCGGGCTCAGTTGGCGGATCGGTCTGCAGATCGTAAAGTCCGCGGAGAAATGGTTTCACAATGTGTGACAAAAGTGTTCGTGGTTAGCGCCACGTAGCAGCTAATTCAAAGAATCATTTGAACTTTTTTTATTCGTCTATTAAATTTGTTTTTCCTTTCACCTGTAGCCCCTCCCAGGCTCCTTAGGTCTTAGGAATGGCCTAAAGTTTATAAGAGTGACTGGATACACCTAAACGCTGATATCTGACAACAGGGCAACGGGGAGATGAGAAGCGCCGTCTACCGCGGTGCATTCTGGGATTTGTAGTATCTGTGGTGTTTGTGCTGAATTCCAGCGGGTCAGTTATTATAGAATGTTATAAATGACATAATATCGGATGTTGCCTCACGGGCCGGACATAATTGTTGTGCGCATGTGACCCGCGGGCCTCGAGTTTGACAGGTGTGTTCTGGAGAAAGTTCTGTGTTGTAGTGCCGCGGCTACCGTCCATCGCTGTAAGAGATCTGACGGCTTTATTTCAGCTCAACGTCGCAGCTTTTAATCTGACGCTTATTTCTTCATTTGATCACATGGTCTGAGCGCACTGAATCCAGAACCGCACTGAAGCTTAGATGTGGAGGGGGAACCGTAACGCCTCCAGGAGTCTGAACCGATATCTTAGCGAGGTCGACGCAATCTGTCCAACATCTAAGAGGTTCTGCCAAAGGATTGGACTCACGGGGAACGTCGGCTGTAACGATATCTTTCATAGAACCCCAACGCTCTTGTTGGGCGTTCCAAGTGTTCTTTGGGTCCGCATGAAAGCCGCAGCGTCTGTTAGGTACTGATAGATTCTGTTCTGTACTTGGTCCAGCTCTGTGGAAGGAGATCAGAGCAGCCACAGTGTTGAAAGGAGCCAGTGGTCGAGGTGATCAGGCATCTGACTAGGACACATCTAAGGCGCCTTCCTTTGGATGTTTTCGGAGAACATCAACAAGGAAGAGACCCCAAAACCAAAAATAGACCCAGAACTTGCAGGAGAGGTAACATATCTGACCTGGGAGCGCCTTTGGGTCCTCCGGGATGAGGGAATGAGAAGTACATAGCAAGTTTAGAAGCTAACGTTAGCAGGGCAGGCTAAAGCTAGCGGGAGCTCAGAGCCAGCCACGAGGTCCGAAGTCCTCCATCAAAGCCGACATTTAACGTATAACGGACTGAACGAGGCGTACAAAGTTCTGTTTTCACTTCGAAATGTCGTACAATTTGTTTATGGACGGAGGGGACATTCATTTCAATACGTCACAATACAAACACAATGCCGACCAGGTTCGTCACTTCTGCTGCAATCCTTCAAAATAAGAGCGCTTAAAAATACTGATTCTGATTTTGGGCCTTTATAAAAATCTGTGATTGATGATCAGTGAAGAAAATTGCAATCAGTGCAGTCTAAAAATAAATATTATCAGACAAATACAGCTGTCAGAGCCTTTGGGAAGAATCTGAAAAGAATATCTTCACCCCGACAGACAGTGAAGTGAAGTTTTCCATTTTAGAGTTTGCGTCAAAATGTTTTTTTTTAATTCTTCAGTTCTGGACCGAATGGAACAATTTCAATTAAAGGCTGCTGTAAGTGCAAAGTCCCCAAACACGACCTTCTAAGATTAACGATTGACTATAAGTATGTATGTGAGAGTATATAGTATATATATATATATATATAATCCAATCCATTTATTTATGTTAAATTTGAAGATCCAACACGGTACTGTAAGACAAACACACAAAAATAGAGGAAGGGGTCCAATACTTTTTCACAGCACCGTAAATAAAAAATTCATCGTGAACGTCAGGCCGTCCGATAAGTTTTGAAATAGTTACATTCGTACCGATTGTTTTGTGGCACATCTGGAACGGCACTGCTTTCAGAATCAGAGGCAGCTATTGGACTGGAACTGGAAAGGGTTGAGCGTGAACTTTCCACCTGCTTCTACCCAACAACCGTAAATTTATTGTGAAGTAGCTGGTTGGACTTTATTGTGAAACATCTGGTGGAAGGTAATAATGAAGTAGCTGCTAGGATTTTATTTTGAAAGAGCTGGTTGAATCTTATTCTGAAATATCTGGTAGAAACTTATTGTGAAGGTATAAGGTAATAATGAAGTAGCTGGTAGTAATTTATTGTGGAATGCCCTCCCTGACCATCTCAGGGCTCCACAGACGACTGACACATTTAAAAAAGGACTGAAAACTTTCCTTTTTAGCAAAACCTATAACTTTAATTAACGTTGCTGCTTTTTGGTCATGTTTTTATATAGTTATTTTTTTATTTTTTTATTGATGCTTTTATCTGCTTTTACTTTGTAGCACTTTGAGATTTGATCCAAATGTAAAGTGCATTATAAATTAAATGTATTATTGTTATTATTATAAGTAGCTGGTAGGAAGTTCCTGTACCAGGATTTTATTGTGAAACAGCTTATTTCTATTATTTAGAAAATGTGGGTTATAATTAACTTGTACATTTAGAGGTTGTGCCTTTAGTAACAGCTTGCGCTTCGACGCTGGAGGATAAACCCAGCAGAAAGCGAAACCATGGATGACTGCGTCCGTTTGGATGCTTTATCAAAAAACCAAAACCTCTTTTGGTTACGGAAGGTACTGCAGGTGGAATACGAGAGATAATAAATATTATATTTCTATAAATCTATCAGTGATAATGAATCAACAACAGGGGATTTAAATGATGTTTTATTCTTCATAAGTTTGACCTATTTTTAATTTAAGCTCATAGTTTTCATAGTTCTAGGTTTTTAAGGTAGGACACTAGCTTTACGTATTTTATTAGACTTTTGTTTTTTTTTTCATTTGATTTGAATCTGACTTTTAATCGCTTTATTTATTTATTTTAATTTTGCAAAACCCTTTTTATTTACTTTTTTTCACTACTTTTATAATGAGCTACTTTATACCGTGATCTTTTTTCATGTTACACTTCCTGTCTTTTAAAAAAAAAAAAAAAGTCTTGATATTTAAAATTAAATCAGGTAGGATTTTGTTGAAATTAGACTAACAAGCATTTTTATTACCCCGTGTCAAACATTTTGCTGATACAGGCCTAAAAAAATTTACTTAATTTTCTTAATTCTTGCTGCACCAAATTATCATCAACCGTTTGTTTTCAGAGACGGCTGAGGAAGTGTGTTATCTGTTACGTTTTATGCCCCTTTTGTCTCAGAGGCTGATATTTGCGGGGACACTGTGTCTTTATATGATTATATTCGTTAGTTTTTGTTGCATAATCAGAGTGACGCGTCCTGATGGCGAGTTTCCCCGAGGGCGTTTCCTGTGCTGCGTTCAGCAGCTATTTGACGCCGACTCACTCTGCGTGTTTTAATCGGCGTGAGACAGCTTCGTCGGAATGGAATTCCCTCGTCCAGCTCCCCGTGTTTCTCTGGACGGCCTTTGAGCGACAGCTGGTCCGGGGTTCGTCAGCCGAAAAAAGGCAGCTGATCGGACTCCTAATTGAGTTTTCTGATGGTCTGGCGCGGTGCCGTTGAGCGAGCCGGATCCGGACAAAGTGTCACGTTTGCAGCCCACGCTGATTAGCGACGGTTAGCTTCTGCTCTCGGACCTGTTTTCTGTTAACACGGGTTTGTGGGTTTCACACGTACCACTCACGCACACGACACGTCGTCATCGGTAACACGTCCACAGACGGAAGAAGGAGCAGCCTGTTCTCACGTTGTCAGTAATGATCCACGCGCTCGCTGCTGCAAATCACACTAATGGACTCCGAAGTAGTTCAACCGCCGCCGCAACGTAACCCTCTCACGTCCGGGTTGAGCTCATGTCGAGTCTCTATTTCTGATTGAAGAATGTGACTGAACCTGTTTATAGTACGACCCGGCAGAAGCAGGAATATGATTAAGGGACCGAGGATGGAGCCCTGGGGGACACCACAGGTCAAAGGGGCCACTGAGGCTTTTTAGAAAGTCCTATTCAATAAACTTTTTTTTTTTGTGATATTAAAAAAAAGCAAGTGACGACTTACTAAACAGAATAATGTCACTTCCTACAACCAAAAAAAATAAATAAAAATTTAATAATATTAAGGGGTCAAACAGATTTCTAAAAAAAATTCTTTACCAAAAGGCTGAACTCATCTAATTAAAATGGACGATCAACCAAGAAAATGATTTTAAAAGTCAGATTTTTTTCAGTTTCTACAAATTGCTTGAAAAAATGTTTAATCATTTTTAGGTTTTATGAAAGTATCCTCATAAAATTCCCAGGGAAAATTAAAGAAATGCAAATAAATCTTTTTTGCATATTTTCTATTTTTCTTGGTGAGGACATTTAAGTGTTTAAGTTAAGATGGGGAAGGTTTGGTTGGATGGACAGACGGCATTCACGCCGAGACAGTGGTTCTGGTCGGATATTGATGTAGCGGTTCTTGTTTTATGGTTCAATTAATCTTCAACCAGCAGCTTTAATAAACAAGAGCACGGAAACGTAAAACCGGCTTTAGCTGCTCTAATGGCTATTGGGAAAAAAAACGTGATGTCAGTGAAGGCATCACTGACGCCTTCAGTTTCAGACACATTTCTGTTGACCCCATGATCAGTCCTCTCCAGGAGGAGCTGGGAGTTCTGGGGGATTCACCTGAAGGGAATCAAAAAATCTTGTTTGTTGTTGTTGTTTTTTTGCTCCATATTAAGATCAAGATATAAACTAAATATATTTATCAGAACGGGAATTTTTCAGAGTCCTGGTCAAGACCGGAGATTCTTATCGTCACAAGACTCATACTGGTTCTGATCCTGGACAACTTCCCGAGCAGCTTAAAACAAGACCGAATAACAATCTGTTCAGGAAGAACGTAGAAAGTGACAAATAAAGGAAATCTGGAATATGTTTTGCAATTCCGGCTAACATTCTGGGATAGGGAACCCAGATGATTGCAGAAGAGGTCGTTATTGGACGGGTCCGATCAAAATGACTTTGGTTCTTGCTAGCATTCAGCTGCATGAAGTTCTGAGCCGTCCAGGATTTGAGGTTATCAGTTTAATTTCTGAGTGAATTAAAATCATTGGGTTTAAAAGAGACGAACATCTGAGTGTCATCTGCATAAGAATGGATGCTGACGTTGAGCCTGCGAAGACCCGCCCCAGGGGTAACATGTGGATGGAAAACAAGAATGATGCGAGGACCGACCCTTGAGGAACCCCACAGTTGGTCTTCACAGAAGATGACCATGAGTTTAAAAAAAAACCCTGTAGGAATTAACCTTCAAATCTTAGCCAGAGCTGTCAAGTCTTTAGGCGATCTAGTAACGAAGATCGTACGAAGATCGTATCAATCACAGAGTCTCGATTCTGTGATTGAGCTTAAAGTCAGACTGGAAGGTCCAGAAGAGCTTAGTTTCCGTTTAAAAATGAAATTAAGGGTTCAGCTACAACTTTTGAAAGAGACGTCTGTTTAAATTTTATCAAGGGACATAAGTGGACAATCACGACGCGTTGATATGATGTCGAGAACGCCGAAAGACGGTTTATATATCGTGTTGTACGGAAACTAAAAGGTGATTTTTTTAGAAGAGATATAACAATGGAGAAAAAACCTCAGAGGGTTAAAATCGGTTTCACACACCGGCACGCTCTGATAATCACGGATCTCAAGCCAAACAATTAGTCTAGATTCAAGAGACAAACTGGGTCCGAACCATCAGGGTGGGCTCTGAGACGGCCGATCGGACCAGCGGAACAAAAGGATTGAAGGGCAACGCTGGAGGAGAAACAGGACACCGTTCCGAGAGGGTTTTAATTTGGATAAATGTGCAGCGCTTCCCCTTCATCTCCTTCCTGTTTGGAGGCTCCTGCTCAGAGGGTTATCGCTGCTTGAGCTGCTAATATGAGATGTTAAACGCCCTGAGTGTGTGTGTGTGTGTGTGTGTGTGTGTGTGTGCTGGATTAGCTTCTTCCCGCTGCGAGGGATGATCTGACACACATGGGAGGTCTGCAAACTCGTCTGCAACACGCACACGCACACAGACACACGCACACACGCACGCACACACACACACAGACACACACACACAGACACACACACACGCACACGGGCTGCAGGAGTGAGATTTGTAATTGAAATGTCTGTCGGCTCCTTGTTTGAGGCCTCATTGGCAGATTTTGGAAGATGGGCGGAAATAGATTGATGCTTTCAGCGGGTTCTGCATTTTATCATGTGGTCTGAAAATCAGGCAGTTTTAACCCTTAACTGTCCTCAACAACGACCCAACAACGACCACGGAATCGTTTTTTTCTTTCCTAAATGTATTAATTTTAGTATCTTCTGTTTGGATTAGCATATTTTCAAACAAAACAAAAAATAAAATAGATTTAGACTTATTAGATCATTAGATAAACTCAACCTTTGACCCTAATTACACTTTTTTGGTGGCCTCCAGTTACATAATTTGGTTTGGTAAGTCCTCCTACTCTTTAATATGCCAAAAAAAAAAGAAAAAAAGAGAGAGAAAATCCTACTGGGACTTTCTCAACATCCATGGTTAATGCTTCCACCCTGTGGTGTCCCCCAGGGTTCAACCCTGGGTCCCCTTGATGTTTTGTATGCATGCTGCCACAGGGTCATATAACCAACAGGTTCAGTCAAGTGGCAGACATTTTTCAAAAATATACAGGAAGTGACTCAAAATATGCTCAATCAAACATTTGAGCAGGACATTAAGGGGATTTTTAAGACCAGGAAGGGAAAGTTGTCTGGGGAGGGATACGTGGTCTGAACTGCCAGGGTTCAGTTTTCTGCCAGATTAGCCGGAGAACTCCGGGGACGGCTGGTCGAGTCCAGACTGAGATATCTAAGCCGACTGGAGTCTCTGACCTTCAGAAGAGGCGTGGGGCGATGTTTTTAAACGCGTGGCTCCCAGTTTTGGGGTCTGGTGCACAAATGTTGCTGCTGTCAGTTCCTTGCTGCTCAGTATCAAGACAGGAAATGTTACGATATGGTTCCAAATGTAGCGGAGAAGAACACGGCAAGCTAGCAGGTCATCTATGATTAAAAAAAAACTTGACTATTTGGATGCGTTATAAGAAAGGAAATATATTCAACACACTTGTTAGACATGAAGGTCACATTTAGAATAGGGCTGAAAATATTTTCAATGTTTGACGGATCTACTGATGATCTTCTCTTCTTCATCGCTGCAGCTAACTGAAAGTCTATTGCAGCTAACTTAAATGCTACAACAGATGTATCACTACAGCTAACTATTGGATCACTTTTGCTAACCCGAATGCTACTACTGATGTTTCATTACCGCTATTGAAGGGATTTCTGCTGCTAATCAAAGTGCTATGACCGATGCTAACTGATGGAACACTACAGCTAACTGACTGACCACTCTTGCTACTTAAATGCTATTACTCATGTGTCACTACAGTTATCTAAGGGATTTCGGCTGCTAATCTAAGTGCTACGACTGATGCTAACTGATGTCACACTACAGCTAACTGACGGACCACTCTTGCTACTTAAATGCTAGTACTGATGTATCACTACCGCTATCGAAGGGATTGCTTCTGCTAATCTAAATACTACGACTGATGCTAACTGATGTCACACTACAGCTAACTAGCGGACCACTCTTTCTAACTCAAATGCTTCTACTGATGTAGGATTTCGGTTATCGAAGGGATTGCTGCTGCTTAGCTAAGTGCTACGACCGATGTGCTACGACCGATGTGCTACGACCGATGTGCTGCGACCGATGTGCTACGACCGATGCTAACTGATGTATCACTACAGCTAACTGACGGACCACTCTTGCTACTTAAATGCTAGTACTGATGTATCACTACCGCTATCGAAGGGATTGCTGCTGCTAATGTAAATACTACAACTGATGCTAACTGATTTCACACTACAGCTAACTAATGGACCACTCTTTCTAACTTAAATGCTACTACTCATGTGTCACTACCGTTATCTAAGGGATTTCGGCTGCTAATCTAAGTGCTACGACTCATGCTAACTGACGGAACAGTACAGCTAACTGACGGACCACTCTTGCTACTTAAATGCTTGTACTGATGTATCACTACCGCTATCGAAGGGATTGCTTCTGCTAATCTAAATACTACGACTGATGCTAACTGATGTCACACTACAGCTAACTAGCGGACCGCCCTTTCTAACTTAAATGCTTCTACTGATGTAGGATTTCGGTTATCGAAGAGATTGCTGCTGCTTAGCTAAGTGCTACGACCGATGCTAACCGATGTATCACTACAGCTAACAAACCGACCACTCTTGCAAACTTAAATGCTACTACTGATGTATAAGTACATTTTTGGAAGGAATCGCTCCTGCTTAGCTAAATGCTACGACTGATGCTAACCTATGTGTCACCTCTAAGTACAACAGTGTGGTGTGCAATACATAGAAGAGCTAATAATTGAACTAGAATTAGCGTGAACGCCGTCGAGCATTCACACTGTCTTGTCTGCGTTGCCGTCAAATACGCTTATTATTCATCAGAACAATCCAGATTATTTGGGAATAGTATGTCACGTACTTTAAGTACTGATCAGCAAATTGTATTCGTTCCATCCATTCATAAGTCGCATTGACATCATTCGTTAATAACGTTGTAAATATCGATTTCTCGTCATCAGAGAGGAATTTTCTGTCACGCCATCCATTCTGCATTTTCAGCAGCAAATGCAACTTTCTGGTAACTTTTAATATTTGTCAATACAATCAATCAAAGAGCTTATTATCATAACCGCAATGAAAAAAGTTTAATTTTCTCGACTCACAATAACCAAATACTGAGACGGTGTTTTTTTTTGCCATAAAAGAACTTTTTGTGTTTATATTTTTCGCTTATATCGTCACAAGTTTGACACCTGAACCCTGGAATGTAACTCAAAATGGTTAAAAAGAAATTTCAGGAAGTAGAACGCCTCACTATTAATTCCCTTCATTTAGTCACTACACCTTTTAATTAACATTGCTGCTAAAGTGCGTCATAAATTAAATGCATTGTTCTTATTATTACTTCAGAATTTTTTTTTTGTATTTGTTTTCGACGGTTATTGTTTGAATTTTGGCTCGTTCAGCGGGAGAAATGGGTCAAAAACTTTTGTCTAAACTCCATATACACTTATCTCATGTACTAAAGAGGGTCAATTTTGATATTTTGGGAACTTACAGCTTAACTTCTATCCAACTGTTTGTTTTTTTAATGAAATGCACCCAGAGGTTGTTTTTATTTCAACCTCTTCTGCATGAGATTTTCAATTAAGCATCCAAAAGAAATAATAATATCACAACAACAACAATAATGACTTGACGTCTGTCTCTCTGTCTCAGGTTCTGGTAAAACAGAGAGCGTTCGTGGGGTGGACGTCCTGACGGTGCTCAGAGAGAAAGTGGCCTTCGTGTCAGGTGAAAAATTACAGCCCGCCTCCGTTTTCCGCCCAGCCTGATGTTTATAAGACCCGGTTTAATTTAACTGTGTTTTGCAGGTGGACGCGACAAACGTGGTGGACCAATCCTGACCTTCCCTGCCAGGACCAATCACGATCGAATAAAACAGGAAGACCTCAGCCGATTGGTTACCTACCTGTCCACCATACCCAGGTATGGCCCTCCTGTTGCTACCCGTCGGGTCCTCTACCTGTCTCCCTCTCTACCCCTCTGTCTCTCTGCTTGTCACTCTCTCACCACAGTCCTCTCACAGTAGTCAGGTAGAGCGTGAGACAGGGTTGCACTAACTCCCCGTCTGTCTGTCCCTCTGACCCTGCTCGCCCGTCTGTCAGTGAGGATGTGCGTGCACGCGGCTTCACGGTGGTGGTGGACATGCGCGGCAGTAAGTGGGACAGCGTGAAGCCGGTGCTACGGACCCTGCAGGAGTCGTTCTCCTCCAACATCCACACGGCGCTGCTCATCAAGCCGGACACCTTCTGGCAGAAACACAAGACCAATCTGGGCAGTGCCAAGCTCAGCTTCGAGGTACGACCGCAGCACTAAGACTTCTGATTTATCTACTGCTGCTCAGGGCCGAAGTACTGCCTCTACTACATTAAGCATTTTTGCTGACTACTGAATTATTGCTCCTAATGATAAATAAAGTAGCAGAAAACCTCCTGGCAGGCTGACCACGGAACATCCAAGTTAATTGCCCAAGTACAACTAACTACCACCACATGAAGCAGAACCACGGCTGCTAGGTCAACAACGAATACGGCAAAAATAAAGAGCTTATGACTGCTAACCTGAGGTGCTCCGATTTTTATAAAGTCTGACGGCCGATAGAGTGCTTTTATTTTGAAGGATTACAGTGTAAGAAAGGCTGGTCGGCATTGGGAATGTATTCTGACCTGTTTCAAGCCTCGTTCAGTCCGTTATACGTCGTATGTTGGCTTTGTTCAAGGACTTCAGGGCTCGGGGCTTTCCTCTAGCTTTAGCCGCTTTAACAACGTTAGCTTCTTGAAACTTGAGGTGATTAAATTGGAAGTGTGTGATTAAGTTCGTTGTTGGTTGTTTGTTCCACTGCTTATTTTGTCCTTACTGGTGTTACAAATTGCGAGCTTTGTGTTTTCTGGTTAACTCTTGCGATGTTTTGAGTCGTGGTAGCTCATGCTTGGCGTGCATCTACGGCGCAAGCATATAACTGGCTAGAGTTAGTCCGCTCGGCTGATTGACGATTTCATCAAACTAGGCCTCCGGACGCCGATGGATCGGCCGGCCGTTCTTTCGGTGCACCTCTACTACTACCTCCTAATTACTGCTAAATCAAGTACTAGAACCTCTACTAACAAATGTGTCACCGCACCTTATTGGAGTATTGCCACTGCTAACTGAACTACTCTACTAAAAGTATTGCCAATGTCTTACTACTGCTAACTGAAATAACACGGTCAGTGCTAATTTGATGCTGCCGGTCAGACTTTGTACAAATCGGTGATCGGACAGGAAAATCGCAATCGGCGCATTGCTAATGTTTACTTGTTGACGTACAGTAGCGTGAAAAGCATAAATTAGGTAGAAAACAAATCTGGTAAACTTTCCTTCCTATCCCTCTTTAGACCAGCTTGGTGTCGGTGGAGGGTCTATCACGACTTGTGGACCCCTCCCAGCTGACCTCTGACCTGGGTGGCTCGTTAGAGTACGACCACGTGGAGTGGACTGAACTGCGTCTGGGTCTGGAGGAGTTCTCCGGCGCCACGACTCAGCTGCTGGCCCAGCTGGAGCAGCTGGAGACCGGGCTGAACCGCGTTCCAGAGCCTCAGGACGTTGACGAGGCCCGCAAGTGAGGACGATATTACCCCTCAGAACTTTATAGACTATAGAGACATTTCTGTCGGCGGATTCATTTCCATCATTTTTTTTTTTCCCTTCTCCAGAATTCTCGAGGAGCACAGTCGTCTTCGCAACACCATCGCAACAGCACCAGTCGACGCCCTTGAGCGAGAAGGTCGGAGCTTGCTCCAACGTATGCGCCTGGGCCCCGCCCACGGCGACGCCTCTACCGAAGGAGGCGGTGGCGGCGGTGGCCACGGCAGCTGGCTGTCGGGTGGAACAGACTTCCAGAGTGTTGCACCAAAGGTTTCGTCTTTGTTGGACCGGCAGCAGGCAGCTCGCGCTCACCTGCTGCAGAGCTGGAGCGACAGGAAGCTGCACCTGGACCAGGCGCTGCAGCTACACCTGTTCGAGCAGGACGCCGCTAAGGTGACGTTTGGTGTTTTTGCTAAAAGAGGAGGGGTCACAAACATTGCAAATTAGTGACAAAGTTGGTGAAAAGGCGAAAAAGAAAGAAGATCGAACAATAACCCTTTTCAACTCCAGTACTGGGAGTTAGGTCTTTTTTTAAGCACTAATTTATTCTTCAGAGACCCAACGATTCCCGCATGAGCGAGAACGTGGCAACAGTGCGACTGGGGAAACTCCAGCCGCTCACCCTTTCACTAATGCTGTGTCTTGTTGTGTAACTCTGCTTACTTTGTTGTATCCGCCTCACTCATGCCACTGCGGGATCAATTTAGCGTAATCGCTAGTAACAAAAACAACACCAGCAATGTTTATTTCTGCCGTGTCCTTTAAACCGCATGTCCCTCGCCTCATCAACGATCTACTGACGTCCAGACAGCTTTGTGCAGCAGCATGTTGCAAATGTATTGCCCAAGTTTTCAAGAAGCCCAAATGGCGTCTTCATGTGTTTTACATCTACATAAACTTCCTTTCACTTTCTATGTTACTGCATAGAGCGCCAAAATCATTCTGTCCTTTGGACGCTTCTTGATATCAGAAGAACCCTGAACGAATCCTAATTAGACGCCTGAACCGCCTCAACTGGCTCCTTTAGACGTGAAGGAGCAGCGCCTCCACTCAGACCTCCTCGGCTTGTCTCTCAGGCCGAGCCCAGCCACCCTACGAAGAACGCTCTTTTATTGTGTCTCGTATTCATGACAATTCAATTCTTTGGGTCACTACTCTGAGATCACGACCATTGGTTTGGGCATCGTGGTTTGGAAGTTAGTGCGTATTCCTGCAGACAAACCCACAAATGGTAACTGGGCGGTAAAAACACACACACACACAGGAGGAAAGACAGAAGAGACTGTCCGACTCATTTATTACTTATGTTATGTGACTTGTGCGTCTCAGATGTCGGAGTGGATCGCTCACAGCAAAGACTTGTTCACGCAAAGTCTGGCGGAAGTCGGTCAGAACCACCAGCACTCCCTCGACCTCCAGACGCAACACCAGCACTTCACTGCCAACTGCATGGTGAGCGTGCAGCAGTATGTGAGCGCGGGTTTGTTCTATCTGTGGGCGGGTTTGAGACGTGTGTGTGTGTGTGTGTGTGTGTGTGTGTGTGTGTGCAGAACGGCAGCGTGAATGTCGACAGCGTGGTTACGGTGGCAGCGAGGCTCGCCGAGGCCGGTCACTACGGGGCGGAGAGGATAGCAATGGTGTCCTCGAGGTTACAGGAGGACTGGAAGTCCCTGACGTCTGCACTGGAGGAGCGCAGCAATACGCTCGCCATGGCAACCGGCTTTCACCAGGGGGCAGAGCAGGTGATTAGGGATTAGTACACCTGCACCAGTCTCACTACCACTTTACCTGTCTCCAGCCATTTATCTTCCTCCCCTGTCTTTCTTGCTGTCTGTCCGTCCGTCCGTCCAGTTCCTGCTCCGAGTGGAGGGTTGGGTCCAGGCGTGCTCTGAAGGGCCGTTACCGTCGGCGACTGCAGATTTGGAAGCTGCCACGAAGAAACACCAGGAGCTGAACGAGGAGATCTCTGCTAACTACACACAGGTACCCGTCTGTCTGATTCCACACCTGCCAGCCCGTCCTGGCAGGTGTGTCCAACCATCCGTCCGTCTGAGCAGCTGAACGCTTGTCTGTCACGTGACCTGTCTCTCTGCAGGTCAGCGAGAGCGGTAAAGCCTTGTTGGACATCCTCCAGCGTTGCCCGGTGGTCGAATCTGAAGACGCAGCACCCAAACCAGACTTAAGCGCTGCCACGCACGGCATCATGGGGGTTCTTCACCAGGTCATGCAGGTACGCCTCACGTCACACAGTAGGAAGAGTGGACCTGACTGACAGGAAGACGGACAGCTTGAGTGAAGTTTTTTTCCCGTCGCAGGGGCACCATGAGGTAGAGGGGGCGTGGCAGCATCGCAAACTCCGCCTCCACCAGCGCCTGCAGCTGTGCGTGTTTCAACAGGATGTTAGACAGGTGAGATTCTTAAACAGTTTAATAAACATAGAAGGACAAATATAAAAGTGGAGGCAACTACTTTGAATTTTTGTTTCTTCAATATTCTCATGTCCTTTTGGGTTTTTAGACTTTTTTTCAAATGCGTAAACGTTTTTAGAGATTCAAGGTTCCGATTCACCTCCCTTGTCCCTCCCCCACTGAAACCTCATCTGTCTCTGTCTCCACATCGCCGTCTCTCAGGTTTTAGACTGGGTGGAGCAGCATGGCGAGGTTTTCCTCAACAAACACAGCGGCGTGGGGAAGTCTTTGCACCGAGCGCGAGCGCTGCAGAAACGCCACGACGACTTCCAGCAGGTCGCACAGGTAGCACACGGGATAAAATTCACCCGACTGACTCTGACCGTCAGGAGCCCGATTAGCTGTTTATAAATATTTCGGTCCCCGATGCGTTGGTCCAGGGTTTGGGTCCCTTGTTGGTTCCTGGGGGGCCCCCCCCCTCCAGATACAGCGTCCACTGTAGGAGCATCACAGGCCTCGTTCTTGTGTTATTTTATATCCAGTGACTCCATTACATTAGAAAAAAAACATTTGCTGTCCACCTTCTGCAGCAACGTCTCCACCTTAGAACTTCCCCTTTTATTTTTTTTACATCTGGAGTCCGGAGGTCTACTGTCTTCAAACTTTATTTGGCATTTTCTTCCTTTTTCCTTGTCCGCAATCTCCGTGGCACGCAAGTGTGTGTGCAGCACGTGATGCCCTTTTATGGGCACCGAGGGGGCGTGGCCTTATGCTTATTAGGACCACAGACAGGAGCTTCTAGCTAACGTTCAAAAATGGGTTTCACCAAGTTAAGAACACGTGTGCAAATAATTTGGCTTCACGAATCCGACGTAGAGTTTCTTATTCAGAACAAATTTAAGAAAGATTCTTACGAAGACGTTCGCGAATGAGGCCCATTCTATCGGGAACTGAGTCAGGAGCAGATTTTAGGATCCACTTGCAGACACAAAATGGAGGTAGAGCAGGTTCAATTTAGTGGTTTAATAAAACCCTGAATCCAGAGTCCAGAATCCAAAACCAAATGTCCAAAAACCGGGAGGGCTCAAACATCAATCCAAATTCAGAACCAAGAAGAACCAAGAGAAGAGGTGAGGACAGAGTTTATACACTGAGGTAACGAGACAATGAGACACAGGTGAACATGATGAACAATCACAAAGACGACACTAGGAAGGAATAAAGGAATGAAGAACATTAAACAGATAATGAAATCTAAAAAAGCAAAACAGAGGAAAAATGAGGGGAAATGTGAAAGTAACTAATCAACATACGAAACGCTTTCAAAATAAAACAGGAACACAGACCAGAGTGATGAGGCTGAAAATCCACCTTCAAAATAAAAGCAGAGAAACAAAAAACGGAATAAAAAAATGACATTTTTGACATTTAATGGAGTGAAATAAACTTGTTTGTATCGAGGCCAGCACACAATAAAAAAAAATAGACAAGTAAAATTGATTTAAACATCAGAAAGTACTCAAATAAAGCAAATTAAACCGTCAAAGGATGGAATCATTTCTTGTGTTTTTGTGTGTGTGTGTGTGTGTACATCAGAACACTTACACCAATGCGGAGAAGCTTCTGGAAGCAGCTGATCAGCTGGCCCAGTCCGGGGAATGTGAGGAGGAGGAGATCTACCAGGCAGCCAGAGACCTGGAGCTCCGCATGCAGGTAACTCCGCGAGGAGTAAACAAACAAACAAATTATTACGTCTTTGTGTTTGAGGTAAATACAAACTTAAATTGCAAATCCCACATTCAAGCTGCGTCTTAAATCAGGGATGAGATCAAAGCGATGTAACCAAGCAGAAAATGAATCCGACTTATTCTTTCATTTAATCCCCTTTCAAAACTGAATTGAAATTTTTTGACACCACATCGGCCGCCGCCACCACCACAGTACTTTTAATTACAACACATTTCCAAACAACGCTCATCAGGATGTGGCGCCGGAATGAAAGACAAAGCTCTTTTATTCTTGTAGGAAGATACAGGAAGTGTTTGTCAGGAGCTCTTTTATTTATTATCCTTGTAAAGAACTTAAATTAAGTTAACTTGCAGACCAGCGGTGGAGGAAGTACTCGATTACTCGCAGCATTGTGTTGTTATCACGTCGTGAGTGGGTTTTGTGTTTGTGTGTTTGCAGGCGTTTATCCAGAGGGTCGAACAGAGGAAGCTGCTGCTGGACCTCGCCGTGTCCTTCTACACACACACCAAGGAGGTAACACACACACACAACAAGGAGGTAACACACACACACACCAAGGAGGTAACACATTACTAAGAGGTAACACACACACACCAAGGAGGTAACAAACACACAAACACCTGTGCGCGCACACAAACACAAGGAGGTAACACACACACACCTTGGAGGTAACAAACACACACACACTTACACACCAAGGAGGTAAAAAACACATACATACACACACAAACACACATTAAGCAGGAAACACACTCACAAAAGCATACACTCATTTAGTACATATACACACACACACACACCAAGGAGGTTATATAAACACACACCCTGAGGTAACACACACACACAACACCCTCTCTTCCTTCTCCGTCCTCCTCCGTCTCCACTCCTCCCATCGTTCTCTTCTTCTCCTCCGTCTCCACTCCTCCTATCGTTCTCTTCTTCTCCTCCGTCTCCACTCCTCCCATCGTTCTCTTCTTCTCCTCCGTCTCCACTCCTCCCATCGTTCTCTTCTTCTCCTCCGTCTCCACTCCTCCTATCGTTCTCTTCTTCTCCTCCGTCTCCACTCCTCCCATCGTTCTGTTCTCCTCCTCCTTCTCCACTCCTCCCATCGTTCTCTTCTTCTCCTCCGTCTCCACTCCTCCCATCGTTCTCTTCTTCTCCTCCGTCTCCACTCCTCCCATCGTTCTCTTCTTCTG
>VRLP01008075.1:0-18365 GCA_009660295.1 Lophius piscatorius
CTCCTCACTCACCAGTGCATCCATGGTAACGCACCCCCCTACCTAAAATAACTACTCACCCCACTGACCTCAACACGATCCCTCCGTTCTACCCACTCATACCGCCTCCTCTTTCCCCGGACTAAGCTCAGCACCATGGGTGACCGGGCCTTCTGTTCTGCTGCCCCTCGTCTGTGGAATGCCCTCCCTGACCATCTCAGGGCTCCACAGACGACTGACACATTTAAAAAAGGACTTAAAACTTTCCTTTTTAGCAGAACCTATAACCTTAATTAACATTGCTGCTTTTTGGTCAGGCTTTTATATAGTTATTATTTTATTTTTTATTGATGCTTTTATCTGCTTTTGCCTTGTAGCACTTTGAGATTTAATCCAAATGTAAAGTGCATTATAAATTAAATGTATTATTATTATTATTAAGAGAGACTGTGTGTGTGTGTGTGTGTGTGTGTGTGTGTGTGTGTGTGTGTGTGTGTGTGTGTGTGTGTGTGTGTGTGTGTGTGTGTGTGTGTGTGTGTGTGTGTGTGTGTGAGAGATTCTTGTTATATATGTCAAGATGTTTTTTGCAGTTTTCTGATGTTTTTTTTAGAAATCAACTTCATCTAGTGGTCTTTTCATTTATATTTTTGTCTGCACACGTTGCTAACTTCCTACCTTTGAATGGATAACTATGCATTACTTAAATTCTCTTTTTTGCATTTTTTTGATGAAGTAGGTCTTCATAATTATTATTATTATTATTATTATTATTCATCTGAAAATATCTTGTTCAAACTGCAGTTAGCATGTGTTGGAACAGATTTTTTATCAACTTGTATCATGTTTTGTCACTCGTTATGTTTCTCCAGTCTTGCATTAGAAACCTTCTTTTAATTGACAAATGTTACTCTATTACAGTAGCCACAGTATAAATGATAACTTGTTTATCTTACACGTCTAATAACAGAAAAGTGGGAGGGTTTACATACAACGTATGTAAACGTTTTACGTACAACCATCAACCACAACATTAAAACATTATATGGCTTATATTGTGCAGCCTCCCTTTTTGCTGCCAGAAAGGGAGACTGCAGGTCTCACCCATCAAGGCATGTGATGAAATTTGGTGGGAGCTCAACATTTGGTGAAATGGGAACATTGAATGTTTTCTTTGGTATGATTAAGTATGAAAAATTGTAATATGGTCTATTTGAGTTAATTTGCATTATTTGACAATGAATGTGATTAATATGAATATTGCACATGGGCACAATGCAGTGTAAACGCTGAAATGATAAATTGTTGCAGTGCTAACATACAGAATAAACCTTTATACAAAATACCAACTGATCATTCATTCATTGTGTTTGTAGACTCTCTCTCTCTCTCTCTCTCTCTCTCTCTCTCTCTCTCTCTCCCTCCCTCTCCCTCTCTCTCTCTCTCTTTCACAGAACAGAGATTTCTAATTTAACCGCTGCTATTACCGTAGAAATGAGCAATGAGGGAATTAGCATAGTAAGGAATAGGGTGAATATGAATAGACTTGTCCTAAAGAAAAAAAACAATTAAAATGTGTGAATCAAATGCCAATATTAACCGTGCATACTGCTAGAATTCTAGGACAATACTGTCCTGTTTTTGACAATAAAGACACATCTTCAGTTGTGTGTTTGTATCTACACATAAAGTTACTTCCCTGTAACCTGGTATAGATAGTAAATACGACCATCCATTAGTATCAGTGCACCATTCACATGCAAGTGTGTGTGCCTCAGTGTGACATATACTGTATAAAGGAGTGATGTAATCTGCTCTTGTTAGTTTCTTGTAATGATAAATAGAGTGTTGGGGCTTGTTCATGTATGCACAGTATGGATGTATGTATATGTGTGTTTACGCTATGGTGATAAAGTAGGGCCTTGACCGATGGAATTTACCCTCATCCATCTCTTAAAGAGAACGTACACACATGCACACAAACACACACTAAACAAAACAGACTGAAGAGATGAGGCCACACTGATGTAATGGTAATAACTGACTGGGCAAGAGCATTTTGAAACCTCATTGAAAAATCTTTTAAATATGAGTCACAGAATCTGTAATGTTAAAAGTTTACAGATGAATCTACTGTAAACATCAGACAAAATTCAGTTAATTAAGACAGAACAAAACACAAAAACAATTATGTATGTATGATAAAAGGTGATGTTAGAAAATTCAATATATATATTCAATATATTCAATTCAAGAATGATGCAACGTTAGGAAGAATTTAGGATAAGAGGTACTTTGCATCATCTGTTTGATACAGCATCTATTGTGCAGAATCTATTGTACACGTGTTTTGCTTTTCAAAACACAAACTGGCTGCAACATTGATTTTAGACCTTAACAAAAGTCATTTGAAAACTGCTCATTTTGTCACTTTTGAAAGGAGTAAAACCACATGTAAAGTCATTTTGATAATCAATTACTCTTTAATTGCTTGATGGCAGATTTGGGGGATTTTTTGATCAATCTCATGTCTATAAAATATCTGAAGATCAAGCCAACATATGTCATGCGCATGTCATGTGTGATGACTGGTGAGTTCAAAAGTTGGGCAGGACGGGGAGATTCTTTTCTTATAATTCAGTAATAAAAGCTTTCTTTAAGTAAACTAGACATTTATTTTTGATGGTTTTGGCCTCAGCAAAGTCACCATGGCTAATCAAAATGCCACGACTGTGATTTATGCTCACGTAAATCTGTTTTATTCACTAACTGAAGCAATAATAAAAAGCACATCCAGGAATGCATCGCTTTTTGCCATCTTTTGACATCAATGTACCGCTACGGTGTTGAGACGTAAACAACAAGGATGACTTATGAGTGGAACTAACAATTTTATTAGAATTACCAAATTAGAGTTAGAGTTCATCTAAGTTCACATTTATATATCCGATGCAAACATTATTCTAATAAGACCTGCATGTCTTAAGAGTCAGGGCTCCTTTTAAGGGGTCAAACTTTTTTAAGGTTACAGTCCAATAATTTTGTAACTGTAATTTCTGTCATGTCAACTGTCCACTAAGTCAGAGCAGAAGTAGATACTTGTTATAATTTTTTACTTCAGACTGTTTCCTTTTTCTTCACTAAACAAAGTGCTTTTCAGTTGCCGATTTTGTGATGAAGAAAATAAGCATCAGTTCATTATTCATTCACTGTATGTGTTGTCTATAAATGCTGTCCCATTTATAATTCATAATATTAAATAATTTATCTTTTTATTCACATTTATTTATGAAACTCCATAGAACAAATACAACAAATGCAGCAAACCTCCTACTGATTGTTACCGCAGGAGAATGAGAGAGCCAAGTCAGCATAATTGCACACACATACACACATTTGAAGTAGTTAATTAGTGAAATCTCTACGGATGATATTTTTGTCTCAGGAACAAACCATGAGCCCCAGGGGCCGAGGGGAAAGTTTGGATAGAGACAGAGTATTACACAAAGAAAGATTGGGAGAAATAAGGAGAAGGCAATGGATGATGGCAGATAGGAGAGAGACAGCAGATAAAGACTAAGGCAAAAACAAAAAGTACATGAGTGAAGGATGGATAAGTAACAGGAAAGGCCTCATAATGATGATCCGTGTGGGTTGAATAAGACAAATTCACCTCACCACTGAACTTTCAGAGACAGGATTGAGCAGACCCACCAGATGCTCACGTAGGTAGGTAAAACCCACAAATGTGGAAATTTCTAACACTACTAACACAGAACAGTCGCATTCTGGAAACAACAGAATGTAACGGACAGGATCAATATGGACCCACATAAGCAGACGTCCACAACCCATTGGTAAAGAACTTGTCGGATACGTTCCTTACCCAAACAGAGAACAACGACTTTTGCTGATTCTTCAATTTTGCTGATTCTCCAAAAGATTTGCCTGTTGTGGACCTCATCACAGCTACAGAATGAGCTATCTGGAACAACAAGCTGGCTGAATCTGAAGCGGAACAACTCAGAATGAAGGTATCGGGGGCAATATCTAGTGCTAAAATAGCCCATTCCAAAATCACAGCACAGGAGAGAAAGGCCGTGACGTGTTTCACCAACAAAGAGAACATCATCATTATGCCAGCGAACAAAGGGAGATGCACAATGACTCTCAATAAAACTGACTACCACAGCAAGATAGCCACTCTTCTCGGCGACAATTCCAAATGCGTGGCATCTAAACGGGATCAAATCAACAGCATCAAGAAAAAGGTCAGACTGCTAATAAAAGTTGGAAAAGGTGAAGGCGCTGGACCATCAAGCATACTGCCGGCTATATCTTGGGGAATCCATAAATTGTATTTGTGGAATTTCCACAATGCACAAGCAAGAAACTCCACTTCGGCCAATTTTTAGCAGCATAAAGTTGGTCCCTACAATATCGCAAAACATTTGGCCACAATCTAGGCACCCCTGGTTGGAAAGACCCAGATCCAGATCTCCACTGACTTTGTGAATAAGGTTCAGAAGCTCCAAAATGGCAACGGATGAAACGATGGTGTCATTTGATGTTGTCTCCTCATTCACACGTGTATTCTCACCTCAGGAGGAGCGGAAGCTGTCAGGAAAAAACTTCTGCAAGCACTCTTGAGGATAGGTCCACTTTAACACCGGAACAGACGTGTATGTTACTCAACCTCAACCTCAACAATACCTGCTTTCAATACAATTTAATACAAGACTGTTTTTTCAGACAAAACACTCCAATTTCTCCCATTGTGGAACAGAGGGCTCTAACTTCCTTCACCGGGAATCAAGAAAAGTCATAAAGAAAAAGCACATCCTAACCAGCTTGAAGTATGGTGGTGGATTCCTGATGATGTGCGGCCGTTCTTCTTCCAAAGGCCCCGTACATCCTGTTAAAATACATGGTACCATATCTCCATCACATACCAGCAGATATAAGATGAAAACCATTGCCAGGAAACTTAACGTAGGATGGTGTTGGACTTTCCTGCGGGAAAATGATCTAAATAGCACCTCAGAATCAACCCAAAAATGGTTCAAAGATCATAAAATAAAGGTTTGCCATGGCTATGCCAGTCACCTGACCTAAACCCAACTGATCATTTGTGGGATGTGGTGGGCAGGAGAGTCTACAAGCATCTTTTTCAGAATGTGAAGAAGTTTGAGGGCTTCTGTATGGCGGAATGATATCAGATCCATCAAACGTCATCATACACTACAGGAGATCCAGGTCTATTATTGTGTCAAAGGGTGCTTGGGGGGGTGCCAATAATTGTGGGACACATGTTTTGGGGAAAGATATTTGTTTCTATATCAGATTTTTTTTATATTACACACGTAATATATAAAAGAAATATATAAAGTACAAATTCATATATATATATATATGCTTAGGGTTTGATTCGATTCAAGGGCCTGCGATCGATTTCAGATGATACAATGTTCCCATTTAAAAAAAATTGGTTGCATTTCACCGTGAGAAAGAAAAATTATAAAGCATTTTGACATGTTTTGTCAATTTTTCGTTGAAATGTAATTATAACAAAAAAGAACAAAGAACTGTGTTTCATGGACCCCTGATTATCTTTAAATTATGAACATAGCTGTCTACATTTATGTTTCATGAGATTGAATCTACATGGCTCTTATAGGAGCTGTGCAACCAATCTTTTGACAACATCCACCACTATGCAGGAGACGATGATCCCCGTCTTCAAACTAATTATACTGACATGATTTGCAAGGCTGTTGGGCTCTCTTCGTAACATTGCTCATTAATTTTTCAGTCCAGCTAAATCACCTTTGGATGGTGGTGACCAGATACGTTTAACTACACACAATGCATGCACTCAGAGCACACGCACACGGTGGTCGGTCCTCCAAAGCTAGTCGAGACAATGAACGCATGGATTAACAATGAGTGTAAGATGTCATCCTAAATTATAGTTATCACACAATCCTCAGTTAGACAGGAATAATTTTGCCATTAATTGATGAAAAGTAAATAAATATTGGAATTATCTTGTATCTGTCTAATAAATGGAGACATTACAGTTTGTTTGGCCAGCGGAAGTGTATGTTAGTATGTTTCATATTTAAATTTATATAAATATATATACATATTTGGATGTTGGTCGGTTGCTCTCTGACTAACTTCTTTCACCGTTTCTGGACAAACCAGTAATCAGAATATAAAAAGCTTTAGGAGCCCTTGGCAGTATTAATTCAGCCAAGGTACCATCACCCAACACACTCATCAAACTTCAGCTCAATAATATGGCAAGAAAAGAAAAATATAGATTCTATTGATAAGTAGTAGGGAACAATTAATATACTATTAAAAAGTGCTAGCCAGTACAAAATATAAGGATGCAAATCACATTATCCTCAAAATCACAGAAACGATAAAGATATCTTTTTTTGGCATTTCGCACAACCCTAATCCAGCCTTGTAACTACACTATGAAGAAATAGTTTGTACTCCTAAAAAGGCTAGCAAGTGCTGGCAAACTTTATAAACTCAAAATGCAATACATGCTTGAGCCATATATCAACAAATATGGCCTTGTATGTCCGAATGGTTTTTAGATTTACAAGTCTATCCCTCGACAATCGCTGGAGGGAGAGATGAAGGAGCCACACACAGTAGAACGAGGAGATAAACCAGAGAGTGAATTGGAATGAGAAAGAGTGAATCAAAGAATGAATTCAGACACACACACAGGCACACACAGGCACAGGCACACACACACACACACACACACACACACACACACACACACACACACACACACACACACACACACAAGTCTAGAGGTAGAAGCCATCAACGGGTGACTGTCTGGAGGCTAGCTTCTACTATAAGATTTAAGCAGCTTGATGGAAAAGTGACACAAATAAACACACACATATTCATTCATGTTTCCTGCAGGGAAGGTCAGACCTATACCGTTTCTATGCTGTCAGACATATGAGCCTTCAGTATCACAAAGTGGCAGCTTCCATACTCTACTAGAAAATTGGGCAATATATCTCTCATTCTATCAGCAGGTTTCTCAACATAGTGAATGCCAGTCGGTAGAAACTATGGCCGATGACAAAGCAGTCAAAGTGCTCACATGATTCCAGCATGAAGAGGTTTGGGTATTTAGGGGTGAATTCATATAGAGAGTTAGGTTGATTTATGACTCATAATATATAGTTTGTTATATTAGGCTTAATAAAGAACAGTAAAGTGAATTTCATACTGCTAATTATCCATATTACGCTTGGTTCTTTTATCTGTTCTCTTTGTTTTTTTCTTTGTTTTCTATGTAAAGCAATTTGAATTACCTAAGTGTACAAAATATACTATATAAATGAATATGCTTACTTGCTTTCTAGAGATCCTAGGAACAACAAAACCCTAGAGAGCCTGCCAGCATAGGCTTTACCAGTGTGTGTGTAGCGCAGTATACTGGCAGAGCATTTTGTCTGCACAGTGGAGCTGACACGTACCAGCTGTACATGCCACTGAGGTAGCTGCCCATAATGTAACCCTGTCGTCACAAGGAATATGTTTGCGTGTGTTTAACCAGTGCTTTTTGTCTTTGAACAGAGCCAATGGTATACAGCCAGTCTGAGCACGGAGGTGAGCAAGAAAATTAAGAAAGAAAATTGAAATGGAAAAATGGTGAAGGACTTCCAGTCCTCTCTTTGTAGGAAACATCTATATAGAGGTGGCCTCACTTTGCTGAATGTCTGTATGTGTGTATCTGTGTGTGTGTGTGTGTGTGTGTGCGTGAATGTGTGATACTTCTGAGTTTTTGATTCATAGATTCCCTGAAGGGAGGGGATATTAATGGTGACCTCTACGGGAAAGGAGACAGGTAAAAAGAGATATTATGTAATGGAGATCAAGGGATATTTATGGATAAGGAAATCTAGTTTGATATACGATGATAGGTTAAGCACACTTGTGCGCACACACACACACAAAACCCAAATGTAACTTAAATCCGAATGCAATTTGATAAAGCACTATTCCTGCTATTCAAATTCACATTGTCCTCATTCATGTAGAAATATGTCCATTTTCCTACAAGGCTAGAATTTAAACTGAGATCAGCTAGACAGTTAGGACATTTCTTGTCTTCCCACTTCCATTCCTTTCCTCCTGTCTAAATCTACTACTACTAGTGAGTACTACTCACTCTTCACCCTCTTCCTCCTCCCCTGTCCTCCATCCCCTAGTTCTTCACTTTCCTCTCCCCAACCCCCCTTCGCTCATCTTTTTTAATGAGCTCATTGATCATTCCTTCAGAGTGGTCTAGGCTCACAGTGAGTATACCATCTGATGGTAGAACCATAGGAAGATGAATCATTAAATAGGGGCTGAGGGGTGGAGTAGGTAATTGTGGCAAAAAAGTGTGGGGTGAGCAGACTATGATGACCAGAGCTTTAGACATTTCAAATCAATCAGATATTTCTAACAGAACAGGATAAGCAGTTACAGGTCATAAATGAATAGGGGCTGTACTGAATTCACACAGGAGGGCAGTGTTTTTACTGATAAATGGAGAAGTGGACAGGCCAGGACGACTTTCCACAACTTGAGGTCCTTATTGGGTCCTCACTATAGAATCTTTAAATGGGCTCCTTGGTCCTAGCATTTCCATTCAGTCTGCCATCGAGACAGATGTCTGCAAAGAAAGGACTTTATGTTTTTCTGCTGGTTATGATGTTGGTGCTGTTTTGCAATGTATAGAAACATTGATTTAGATATTTAGTTGATCAAATAATAAGATATATCTAGTCTTAAATGGCAAATTTTGATGTAGTGTTGAAATGCTAAGGGCTATGCTAATAGGCTAAGCTAATTAGCAATGCTAAGCTAATTAGCTATTACTGCAGTATATTCTGTTAATATAATTGTTAATTTACTAATATGCTAAATATATGCTAATAGGCTAATTCATTCTCAGATTTGTATATTTCTGTTGTACTAATTTGTAGTTTTGATTGATTGTATTGCAGACCATACAGCTGTCCCTTAAACAAGCTGTTAATAAAGAGGTTGCACCCAAGCTTTGGGTTCTTGATGATCTCTCTAACCGGAGTCCCGCGGTATATAAGGGACTGGCCATTCTCATTCAGTCTTTGAAGGAAGAAATATTGGTCCTTCGAGCCAGATCTAAACTCACCACAGTTGTAATATAGTCGAGCAGAGAACAGCAGCATCATCTGAGAGCATTCTACCAGTTCAGAGAAGGTGTCTCCCATTACACTTGCAGAATTTTGAAGTTATTCTACCCCCTCATTTGTTGCCATCCATTGCTCCAACAGAGGACCAGGAATTAAAGAATCCACTTCAGACTGCCAGCATGACAGTGCTGCAGTCACCAGGTATGCACACAAAGTCTGCTACACATAGTGACCAGCCACAACCTGTATTTGGTGGGCTCTCACCTTAGTTAACTCAGCAACAACTTCATTCTATAATGGAGAGAAAAACGGACTCAATCCAGCTGTATAATCTTGCTTCTCAACTAAGAGAGTCAACACTGCACATATTACATCCAACACCTCACCAGGGACATGGAATTGGAATTATAGTCAAGAATCCGAAGATGACGGTCATTCAGGAGAAAGCCCTATTATCAGTGCAGTGGATCAGATCTTAATGTTGATGGTTCACAACCAATAGGAGACACTAGGATGTACGTTTTCTCAGCCAAATGTCAGCTATGCTTTCAGTCACATGGCAGCCTTACAGTCCACTGTGAACTGTGGTGGGACACCAACATGCTACACATTAACACCAGTCCTAACTTCAACTGTTTCACTTACAGTAGTGGAAGCTGTAACCTCTACCCAACAGCCTGGTGTACCCCAAGTTATATCCAGGCCAGTGGAACCAATGTCTCTTGCAGCACCTGGAATACCTAATGTATCACACCATCTGTCTACATTTATCCCCCTCCAGGCACCATACCCACCTTCTTCTCATGCTATAGTATACCAAGGGCAGCTAAACAACACAATATCTATGCCACACTCAGCCTCTCTGTTTCCTCCACCCGGGTCATTATTGATGTATATTCAAAGCCATAGCTGCTCAACTACTGTATTGTCAAGTGCCTCCTGTCATGCCACCATCTATACCCCACCAACTAATATAATCTTGTTACCAGGCATCCAGTTAGTTTCTCCTGGCAAAACTCGTCCACTGTACCAACTGCAATCACAGGCTCAAGGTGGGCCATCACAGACCAAATATCAGGATGCTCTCATGTCGGTGGGAAAGTCCACGTATCAACCCAGTTCACAACCTCAGGGGTGGGACACCATTGCCAGGACACCAGGTTTCTCACATGGCTGTTTGACGGTTCATTTATCAGCCAAGCTAAGCTCTGGGACTACGAGTTTTCATACAACTCTCCCTTAACCAAGGTGTTAATAAGAGGTTGCACCCATACTCTGAGTCCATGATGATCTCTCTAAACTGAGTCCCGAGGTAGATGAGGAACTGGCTATTCTCATTCAGTCATTGAAAAAAACAATAGATGCATAGCACTTCAACACTACATTTTGCCTTTGTTACCTTCATGGGTCAAAGCTGGCGTTACTTAAGTCAATGGTCATTTGCTACAGAGGGCCAAATTTATTTCTGATTTAATATTTCTCCATCCTTCTCCTCATTCTCCTCTCTTTCTTTTAATGTCATCTTTCTCTTTCACATGCGCTCCTTTCTCTTCTGAGAAAAAAAAAAGTATTTCTTCATTTCATCATTATGAGACATACCTGTAATATGTTCAAATACAATTGTAGCCTGAAGCGAGTGGCATTAAACAACTGAGGCATGCACCTGAATACTTACAATAAGATTTTCAAAGCAACTGATCCTGTCTTCATACACGCACACACCTCGCCTGTAGGGGTAACAATTATTCAACCTATCCATCAAGTGAGGACTTATGGATCATTGCAGATTGTAAGCAATGTAAGCGAAATGTTCTGGTTATTAGAAAACAATGAATTGAAAAACGTTGTTTCTTGCGAGACATTACATACAACATTATATAGAACATCATTTGTTACATCATATTAAGAAGGAAGGCACAGGTGCACTTGTTTTATTAGACCTGAGGTATATGCAAAAGTGATGAATTGAATGATTGAATTTAGGTGCACATGTTTAAGGCTTTCATTGTCAGACAGAGTGAAAGCAGTCCAGCAGGGTTAAATGTTCAATATAAAATGGATATGGACTGTATCAGGGACACAGGATTCAGTGCCTTATACATTTGGTTTCTTCATGCGCAGACACAGTCACACATTTGTTTTTTTCATCTGGTGGCAAAATGATTATATTTAAATAGCAGGCCCTTGCAGCCTCACAGCACCTTCAATGCAGAAAATATATTTGTTATGATATCCAAGCAACAAGGAGCGGAACACGACTGTGCTATTCTCACAGTCATGCTCAACTGAAAAAACATAAAATAATTAGGTAAAACATAGATTATCTTCAAGGACAGAATCACTCCATTAATACTGATAAACTCAATTTTCATACAAATAAACTTGCTGTTGTTTTCTAAACCTTTTTTGATCAGGGATTTTCTCAATAAAAGGTGTTCCCCGCTCTAATTAAATACAGTTTTATACTGTCCCATGGGGATACAAGTGTAGGTCCTTCCTCTTCCTGTCATCTCTCCCCTCCCACACTTTTACACTATCTTCTTTTCCATATCTTTTCTGTTTCCAAGCAACTGGATTCATTACATCCTAAATGACTCTTTTAAAGTTAGGAAGTATATAAAATTAATGAATGCAGAGCAGAGGGAACAGTGGACTGATCAACCAGAGGACTTAATCTCAATTATTAGGTCTGTTTGCCAGTTGTGGTAATCATTTGTGCCCCAAACACAATCCAGTCACCTTCTCTGGATCCATCCGTATTACCCTCTTCTCTTTAATCTATTTTACCCCCTTTCTTGTCATGTTCCCTTTAGTCTTGAAAAACCGCTGACAAAACTAAACCTGCTCCACCAGATCAATGTTTGCAAAAACACAATCTCACTCAAACAAGCACAGAATAACAGTTTCAAGTTCAGAAGAAGAGGGCTGCTCGACCTCAGTGTTAGGTGTAGCTTTTGATTTCAAAGTAGCGTATTGGTGTAGTATTCAATTTAGGATGATAGGGAAGAATCAGAAGCTTATCGCATCTATAAAGTCAAATGATCACATTCCTATCATGTTCCACAAAACCCATTTTCTCATTGAGATTTGAATCAAATGCTGCATTACTTTCTTTTATCACTCCCTTGAGTTTTGGCTGTTATTTTGACACATGCTGCCTTCCACCAAACAAAATTCAAAAATTGGTCTGGTTTTGAAAATATAAATACACTGCCTGTGTAGCAGCACATCGGTCATGTGATCAGCTCTCTTAACTCATAGGAAGTTGTTTTGGAGTTTAAATCCAGACCTTGGGGCATTTCTGTAGGGGATTTGTATGTCCTGTCTGTAAGATGCCCTGGTTTCCTCCCACAGCCCTATGACATGCTGTATAGGTGAATAGTGACTCTAAGACAGCAACCAGTAATCTATACGCCATCCCAACTTTGCTTCTTATAGACAGTTTATCATTAGTCAGTGACTCTTAATTGGATAAGAGGCCTTTGCTGTCATCCCCACCAAAAAGGGTTTATCTCTGAAACACCCTCTAATCCCCTGCTTTTTACAAGCAATCCCCCTGATTAAATGTGTAATTATCTGGAATTACACAAAGTAATTTGGAAATATCAAAAAAGAAGAAGAAAAAAAAAGAAATCTCCCCCTAGTGAGTAAAATATAAACTGTTATCTATAATGCATATGTTTTATTTGACAATATATCGAGTCGATCCATATGAACCAAAATAGGACTAAATCAGACCAAAGGTTGAGAAACTATGAAAAGAAAACTTTTGGAGTTTAGATTCCCCTAATGTCGGAAATATATAACAAACCTTTCCCAAAATCCATACAGTTCTTTTTAGCACCATGTACTATAGCTTTTGAGTTTTAATTTGAACAAGAGGGTTCGCCGGTGCCTCCTAAGAGCTAAACGTTGTTGACGAGTAAAAGAAATAATGAGATCTCTGGTCAACTGGTTATGCTGAATTTTGGTATCAAGTACAGCAGTGGATAAATATTGGAATGAGGAGAAGAGCATTAAGGAGGATAAATTGTTTCATATTACAGAAAACCGCAAACAGGATCAGATTCCACAACGAGGCTGGCTGAGCTTATGTGTGCATATTCTCTCGCTCTCGTTTATCTGTCACCAATTTACAACGTTTCCATCTGTCAGAATTATCGAACACTAATATTTTGCATGTTTTATATAATAAGAAATGCATCTATGAAATTTCACTTGAGGATTTGTTAAAAATTTTTCAAAAATGAATGTATTCTAATACATGAGAAGATTGATGGCATCATCTTGAAGTTAGACCTGAAGCTACAACCAGCACCTGGTTATCTTCACATAACGGAAACAGTGGGGAAACAGCTTGACTGGCTCTTTCCAAAGCAGGTAAAATACCATCCCGAAAATGTTTACAAACAAGGGTAGAATGACTTCCTGGAGTCATCATGAGATTGCCAGACGTCCACCAGTAAAAGCGAGTAATTCACACAGATATTAATGAAATCTTAGCTCCGGGAAAAGGTCTGGTACAGAATTGCCCATAAAACCAAAGCATTACTTTTTTATACATGATTTTATGCACAAAAGGTCCAGGTTTATGCTAAAAGCCATCCACAGTTTTTGGCATGGCAAAATGACAGTAAAGTATGACGAAGTATGAAGAATAATTTAGTGAATTATAATAATGACTGAATCGACAGTTTACACACACAGTCACACTTCTACTTACAACAGCAGGTCTAAATTTTGTTTTGCTTTTTGGTTTTACATGAACCAAGTAAATGAGACACTGGAGAAAATAAGGTGTGTGTGTGTGTGTGTGTGTGTGTGTGTGTGTGTGTGTGTGTGTGTGTGTGTGTGTCTGTGTGTATGTTCGCATCCACAGATTTGTCTTCCTAATGAGCTGCTGCTCATGAAAAACATGAATTAAAAAAAAGAGAGCAAAAACCACAGCTACACAATTCAGCTCTCATCTCTGCAGCAAGAACAGGCAAATATTCAACAAACATTACACACAAATAGACACTAATTTATTCTCTGGTCCCTAACTGAAAAATAATCCTCTACATAATGAGGTGCAGCAAATAGGCTTTTGGGGTTTCCAAATTTTGTATGCAAATATGACCTTTAGAAAATGGAAAAATATAAATGTCACAAAACGACAGCTTGAAAGTTGGCAAGATGTGTTGCTGTCTCTGACTAGAGGTGAGGGATAAGCATTTGGCCACGATTTTAGAAGTGGATATGGATATAGGGAGAGACAGATGAGAGGGAGAATGAGGGAATGAACCCTGAGGAGACTCATTTATATTCAGGATGTAAATAAAAGAATTGGTGTTTGGGCATTCTTCATCTGAATATTTCACAAGCTTCAGTCTCTTTGTTTCACAAGAGAGCCTTCATGGAAGCTTTACGTAACGTTTTAATGAACCACAGAGATAGAAAAGAGAATAGGGAGAAAGGATGAGTGGGGATACTTCACACTGCGATAGCAATGAACCTGGAGACCTTTATTAAATTGAGGCGCTGTGACAGAGATAAGGCCAACTCTGTAATATTACGATTAAAAAAAAAACACTTCACAAATCAAAGCCAAAACACTGATTTATAATGATCTACCTTTGTCTGCAGCACTTTCGAGTCTGAGGTTGTATTCTGATCATACCAAAGAGTTTAGACACTCTGTTGCGATGTTTAACTGGCTATAAACACACACACACACAAACTCATAATCAAGCTCAACTCAAAACAATGTATAGCATTTAAGAATGCATTTAGAAACGAATTTAACTTGAGAGACAATTAACAAACATTTGAAACCAACACTAAAAGAGTGGAATTCACCTGCATTTCCCTTTTTTAAATATTAATTAAATAGAATTTAATTGCTTGAAACCACAGTGTAGGATATAGACAGCACTTTAAGCCACCCCTTGATAATTTTATCTAAAGACCCACTCACAAACCAAAGAATAGAAATCTTTGGCTAAGGCCATGACAACACTAATGTGGATCCATTTGAGAAACTGACTTCTCCATATAATACATAACTTTTCCAACATGATAATGCATGCTTGAGAAATGACACTGGGGAGGACAAAACAACCTAAATGAGTTGTTGAGTCGTGTTGACGGTGAAAAAAATAATTATTGTTTAATTGGGAAAAATGGCTGTTTATCCTGCAGGGATTTCTGTAACAGTCAGAACACTGTAACCTGTGTGTTGTTTTTCCTTTTGTTCTTGTTTGGGTTTCCAAAGGACTACTGGCTGATGCAAAATGCTCGTAATAATTTAATTAAAAAATAATAATTGAAGTAATATATAAACATACAGAAACTAAATAACATATTAGAGCTTCATATACATGGACACATGATTCATCGGCTTCTAGTAAGACTACATTTTACAAAAAATAGAAGGTACCATCAAACCAAAGTGTTGTCACCAGTGGCAAGAAGTCCTCCTAATGGGCTTATTGAAATGTTAGAAAAAGATCAGAAAATAATCCTGCGGTGTTTGATTCCCCCATCAGTCTGGCCAGCTGAATCCAGACAGGTGTGTTTTTGTGTGAATGGTAGTGATATAAATTCATTATGCCTCCTGAATCCATCTCCCCAACCCACTCAGATTTTGCACATCTCTCTAGTGTCTCTCTAGTAATCATTTACTCTACATAACACGGCTAGACACGGTAACCTAAACAGCTAGATCAGTTCAAAAGGAAGAATCTATTTCAGAGATCATTACGGCCTCGATCTCTCCATTGTGTTTTTTCTACTGCTGGGCAACATAACAGAAAATACGTCAGTTGAATTTATGCCAAACCTGAAAGGTAACATGGCTATTTATTCATTGATATGCCGCGCTTTGGTTAAACTACCAGCCTTTATTAATCCTGTATGAGAGGGTAGATAATTGCGTCATGAGGACAGGAGATGATAATCCACGTGGTTAAATAACCACGATTATTAAGTCTAATATGGCAGGTGAGCGACCAAGCAAAAATAAGGCGCAAATAAAATTGTTTAACTTAGTCCAAAGTTTAATTCGTGAGGGAAGAAGTCACTCGGTGGTCATAGTAATAATATTATGTTTGACACAAGAGCCATGTTTAAATTCTTAAAGAGATGAGCAGTTTGAGAATCTTTCCAGAATCAGGACAAGATGTATCACAGACCATTTCAACAGAAGGACACACTTTTTGACAGGTCACAGGGTCGCCATGAGAGAGAAATTAGTGAGATAAACCTGGCATAACAGTCTCATTTTCTAGAACATCCCTATGGAGGACATTCAGGAAATCCGACAAAATATACAATCACTCACACTTCAGTATGTTATCAGCATCTATCCCATCTCCATCTCTCTGAACCACCAAAGAAACAGTAATTACTGTAAATGTTGAAGTGACAGAAAAGAGCGCACTGAGAGTGAGAGGGAGGATAAAGGACACGAGAGATATAGCGACTGTCGCAGCTGGAGCCAAACGTTGTTCATTATGCCAACCCCACCCCCAGCTCACACACACACACGCACACACACGCACGCACACTGAAACAACATTAGAAGATTTTGAGACGGATTCAGATATGTATGCATATGTATCACTTTATACAATTCGATGATAACATGCAGATTTGTATTCAAAATTATTTAGAAAATATCGCCACTCCGACCAAAACCTTTTCTTTTCTCTCTCCCTCAACACTCAGTGCATGAGCGCCTCCTTGTCTTGGCTCTCATTCCCTCATGATTGTTTCCACCTCCTCCAGCTCATTCCTCACCTCCTGTCTTCTTAAAGTATTCTTTTCTCCTCCCTTTTATTCCCCTCTCTTTTACTTCAGCAATTTTCCGGCCATCTCTCCTCTTCCTGCCTTCATCTCCTTATTCTTGCATCCCCCCCAGGAACCCACACACATGCAGCAAATGTAAGCCAATTAAACAATGTTTTTATTCTCTCTGCCTATTATACTGTCTGTGAACGCAGTCATGATGGACTTAAAGTCATTTCACTAAGCTGTGTGTGTGTGTGTGTGTGTGTGATTTTGCAAATCCTAAGCTAATTAGTTAGCACCCATTGCACTACCAGCTACAGTGTTAAACCGGGAAAATGTTAGAGAGATAAGGCTGAACAAATAACTCATGAATACGAGGATTATTGTTATGATTTTACACACTACACAGACAGGCAGAAACAAGCTCTGGCATGAGGGAAAAACATGTTTATTCTTCATTTCTCTCCCTTCCTCTTTGCTTTCCCCTTTTTTTTTTTCAGAGCAAAAGTTAGTTGTGCTTGTGCATACTTTAGGCATTTACTTCCTTACATATGCTAACTTTGGCATGATGACATTGGTTAAGGTATGTTTTATTCCTGCCCCCCATTTAGCTTCTCAACGGATGGCCAATAACTTTGAAAGAACGCCATGAGAATAAATTACTCCTACACACAAACAGAAACTATCTACACCACACACGTGTAAAAATGGAATTACACTAACACATACTGACGATCAGAGGTACTCAAATATAAATCTTAAAGGTCCAAAAAAGATTTTTATTGTCATGCCACAAGCCATAATACTGTTATATTCAAAGTAAAATGTCATTTTCATTCAAAACAACAATAAATATACATACTAAAATAAAATGAAATGCCATTTCCATTTGAACATAAATTCAAATAAATACTCAAATAAAACAAAACATCCATAGAATGCTTTGGTAAACAAATATATCAAGATCTCAGGAATCAAAGTGCAAAGGAAAACTATTTTTTGTGTCAAACACTGCTGCTTAATAAGAGAAAAGGTATTTTGTGCTTACCCCACTCCACTCTGAGTGAGCACTCTGTTTTGTTTTTTTGTGTCAGTGTAGTCATGTGTCACGCATTTGTCTCCTCCCGACTGGATTACTGTAACGCACTTCTCATCGGGATCCCTGATAAAAGTCTTCAAAGACTTCAGTATGTTCAAATCAGTGCTGCAAGGATCCTGATGAGAGTTCGTAAACACGAACACATCACCCCTGTTCTTCATTCCCTTCATTGGCTTCCCATCTCCACCAGGATTGATTATAAGATCTCTCTCCTCACTCACCAGTGCATCCATGGTAACGCACCCCCCTACCTAAAAGAACTACTCACCCCACTGACCTCAACACGATCCGTCCGTTCTACCCACTCATAC
>VRLP01008076.1:0-18362 GCA_009660295.1 Lophius piscatorius
CCACATCTTTACATCACAGAGGCTCTAGATCCACATCTTTACATCACAGAGGCTCTAGATCCACATCTTTACATCACAGAGGCTCTAGATCCACATCTTTACATCACAGAGGCTCTAGAGCCACTCTCTCATTTTGGTCCTTAAAGCTCCATCTAACTAACACATTTGTTTGTACTCTGGTTGAGGACCACAGTACGAGGAGACAGTAGGTCTTTTAAAAATGGCAGTCACAACATTTTTTAAAGTAATGTTTCAATATCTCCTTTTCCACAACTCGTTCAAGCCGGACTTTTAAACATTGTCTAACGTTTTTAACAAAGTATCGTGTGATTGGCCCAGAAGCAGGGGTTTAACTAGCAGCTTCTTCACTCACTCGAAGAAGAAAATGAAAAAGGTGTTTTTTTTTTAAAGTGGTAAGAGAATGTGAGGTCCAGTAGGTCCGTACTGTCAGAGCAGAGGACATCAACCAGCAGGACACAGAGATGGTGAATGTGTGTCGCTGCCATGCTATGAGCCCGGGTAAACTTCACACCAGATGGCTGCTGGGTTATTTGCACAACACTTTTTCTCCTGCAGAACGCTGCGATCTAAAATTACACACCGGGGTCAGTGCAGCATCATGGTGGGGTTTGGGGCTACATTAAGAGTATTTGTGACATCACTGTTACGCCATCTCTGCTAGAGCACATCCAATCTAACCACCGATTCCACGTTCAAAGGCCCACCTCTGCAACATTCAACTGAATCTGTTGACAACTTTACAAAACCTTCTACTAACCAGAAACAATCCTCCTTGGTGGAGGTAATAAATGATCCATTGATAATCCAACTATTATAGCGATGATCGGACAATCATCATATTCAAAGGGTTGATCTTCTCGTTGTGGTTCTCACAGTGACCCACATAAATCCTCTCTGTGTGACATCAGACAGAAGTCCTCCAGTCAGTCCCGACTCATTCGTACTGAAACTTCAAGTAGGTGATACGATACCTCTAATGAAGGAGCAGCCACTCAAGCCCCGCCCCAATCCCGTGCTCAGGGTTTATTACTTCAGGAGGGAGGGATGGAGGAAACTTGCAGCAGATGGACCTTCAGATTAATCCTTGGCCTCTAACTCATCCACTTAACTCATTATAGTAGAGGAGCTCCTAGACCCAGATGGATGACGGGGGTTTAATCCTTCATAACATGTCAAACCTCACCACCACCAGGCTTCAGGTATTACTGACTGACAGGTGACCACACTGGACTAATCAGACCTTCTGAAAGATGGTTGAGGATTCACGTATCCGAGTATGAGCACAAGCTTTTCCATTTAAATCTCCGCTGCTCAAGAAAATGAAAAACTCTGAGTATCTCTCGGATACTCTGTAGCCGCTCGACTCCTGCACATTCCACTTCAGTGTCGCTGTTCAGCCCAATGGTCCCCAAGCACCACCCCTAAAGGAACATCAAAGTAACTAAAGAATCTCTTGAAACCGAGCCCTCAGCTCCACCCCCAAAGAAAGATCTAAGCGGCAATAGCCACATTGTGACATCACAACTCCAAACATCTTATTAATATTTGTTTCATTTTTAATGCTGCGAAACATTTTACATCACCAAATTTTAATTGCCTCTACGATCTGCCAAAATCTACATCTGGGTAAAAAAAATTTTTTCCACAGTCCTTCTCACAAACAAACAAACACAGAAACAGAAAAAGCAGTGAAAACATAACGATAAATTCCTCTTTAATGTAGTTTGGATCTCAGAGATTCTTGTTACTCATCAGAATTTATCAGAAGAACTGTATGCATGAAGTCTACTGTGTTTCCCAGCTGGTATTTTTTTTACCACCAGTCCCATTTTTTTAAAGTTGTTTCAAAGAGGAAAGCTGAAAAGAATTTTTTGTGAAGTTTCTCCACCTGTCCCAGAATAAAGTTTAACTCAGTTTTCATTTTTGGGTGGCATACGTGGTTGTGAACTCACCCCAGGGGTCACTTCTTCTTTGTTTGTAATGTCTATGGGAACCACGTCAACAGTCCTCCACGTCTGCTCGTCCAGACCGTGAACCTGAGCCACAGGAGAGAGAGAGGCGTTCAAACCTGGACATAAAACCGTACATATGAACTATATTACACAAGAGCACAGGATGGATGTTTTATTCTGAGAACAACCCCAGTGATGTCATAATGATGTCATCAGAGTTATGTCTTTTCTTTTCTCTACTTTATTTTGGACACATAGTAACAGCAGTTCACTTATATGTGGTTATACGTTTACAGAGTCATCCTCTTATATAGTTTTTAACAATGTAAAAACTATATAAGACAAAGGAAGGGTGTTTTTGGGGAAACATTTTCATTTTTATGTTCATAAGTCATACGACACCAGTCCACTATAGACGGGTCCCTGATGTTGTATAGAAACGACTTAAAGCGATGAATCTGTCCAACAGACAAAAATTCTTCTTCTTCATAGGCTGTTTTGAAACGTCTTTCAACTCTCCGGCATAGAACGATGTACGTGGAGGCGTACCTGAAGGAATCCAAAAAAAGTCCCTCTTATTTAATCAGCATTGTCCTTTCAGTGTCTGGCCTCAGCGTCCCCTGATTTAAAAGAAGTACAACCTGAGGATCGGCCTCAGTTAAATCTGTGTGGGTCCTGATCATGGGAGCGCCATCCCAAAACCTTTATCTCTAAGAACAAACTGCCCTTAGTGATAACATTTAAAACAGGTTTCACAGTTAGAGTGACGGAACTGCCTCAGATATGTTCCCTTCAATGTCTTTCCATCGCTACTGGTAATCAGACCTGCACCAATATCCGAGCAAAGATGTTCCTTTTGACGGATACTGGGATCAAAGTTCATCCCTTTATATCCTCTTGCATCTTCTGATTTAACAGATTAAAATTAGAGGCACATGAGTGTTTAATCTTTTGGGATGTTAAAGCCTAAAATATCTTATCTGATCCAAATCCCAATTCTACTGGATGCTAGAGCTTAAGTTCTGACCAGGCCTGTAGTTGTAACTTAGTATTCTGGTCTGTAAAATACTTCAGAGAACTTCATTAAGCTGGAATTACAAATTTGAGGTACATGGGTTTATGAGGGTATTCATCAAACACACAGTTGCATGATGGGAAATGTAGTGTATTTTGATTGACTCACATTTTCTACTGTTCCCATGTCAGGTTTGTGCCACGTCTCGATCTTTATCATGAAGTCTTCCTTCATGTACTCGTTCTGAAAAGCAGGAGCGTAAACAGAGGAGCTGGATAAATATTCTGACTCCAAACCAACATGGAGAAATCAGATACTTCGGCTTTAGCGACCGTGAGGGCTGATCCCGGACCGTGTAAACAGTGTAAATTAAAATTGTTATTTATCAAATCCCACTTTCTACACTTGTGACTAGTGACCGTCAAAAGTCTGAAAACTTTATTTAACCCCAACCGTTACAAAGAAACAGAGTTCATTCATTTGGACACTTTAAACATCTCTCCAATCAGAAACTGGTTGACGTGATCGATCCTGCTGGTATAGAATGTCAACTAAAGCCTGGCATGTTTTATTTCTATTTGCAGGTGTGTTCTTTATTTCTTTATTTCTAGTATTGTATCCAAGTTAAAAATTCTGGACATGCCTCCAAACTTCCAGAGTAAAATAATCTCACATGCAGTTTAACTTCATTGATTGACTTTAATAATACTCACCGTCACAACTGCAGCAGGAGGAGGAGCAAAGAGGGAAAGAAAAGAATAAACACGCATCAGTATCTTTGACAACAACCAAACTGCATGTAAAAAACTCGTTTTTAAGACTTCCATTAAACCACGGAGAGAAGAACTCTCCGTGGTTCTGGTATCCAGCGGGCAGTGGTGGGAGGTGTGTGTGAACTTACTGGTGCGACAGTAGGGGTAGGCGTTCCAGGCCTTTTCATGAAATACTAGCGCTCCCTCTGGAGCGATGATCTTCACAAACCCCGGCACTTTACTGCAGTGAGAGAACAACAAGTCCAGGCATTAGGTCAACGCTCCTCTCAACAGAAAGCAGGCGGGTCTGCTGCAGAACCCAACTCAAATAATCTCTGATTTGACAATTTTGTTTCCTCAGAGGTTTGGAATTCTATTTAAAGGGAATGGTTGTTGTTGGTGGAACGGACAAAAAGACTTTCAGATAGATAATTCTCTTTCTGACGGTAGTTTGACCAGCTCTAAATACGCATTGAGATTCTTTATTTTTTCTGTATTCTAAGTGTCATCTATTCATTTCAAATTTCACCAAATATCCAAGAGATCAGTTAGCAGCATGCACTTATGTAAAAAGTTGTTTAAAATGTTTTATTATAACTAATTAAAGTAAACAATCTTCACCTGAACACAGGTTTCTTAAAGTGTCTACTTATTGTCACTGCTTTGAAGTGGACGTCGGTTGTGTGTGGTATTATCTGTACTGATGAGAGTCCAGCGGATTGAATGGAACAGGTTTCACACGATGAACTGAACATGAACTTACAGTCAGACGATACGTAAAGGCTGAACCAAATGAGAGGAAGCACCAGAGCAGAAGTAGGATGACCCTTCAGTTCTCACCCAGAAACCCTGGTTGTAGTTGTTAAACGTTAACAGAGGGAAGGAGCCGTGGAGATATCTGTAACAAGTGTGTGTTCTACCTCAGGATTGGAAAAAACCCTGAAAGCAGTGGGACTTCATGAAACTAGAACATCCTGCAGGAGCTGTTCTGGTACTGTTGGGTAAAGCTTCACCATCACCCAGGAGACGTTAGCATGTCCTAAAAATAATCCCACCTGCATGTTTCACAAAACCTCTAGGTTATTTACATCTGTGGAGTTCATATTTTCTGACTACAACTAAAACGGTAAGAAAAAATATTGAACTAACTCTGGCCTTCATGGTAAAAACGTGGGCCAGCTGTTTGACTCCTCAGTTCAGGAGAGTCTTACTTCTTCTAGATGACACGTGCAGCTCTAAAATAGTTTGTAGTTACTAAAGATCATTACAGGAAAAATGGAAATGAAAGTCACTAGCCTACTTGAACTAGGCCCATGTTGTCCCCGTCAGCAAGGGTCTATCCCTGAGAAGCCCACATAATCTACAAGCTCTTTGGTTTCCCCAAATCAGTCCAGTTCTTCCTCACATTATGGCCGACTGTTAGACGCTCTGTTCAGAGGGTCTTATCCTCTAGTTCTAAGAGGCCCGACCTCACAGAAATCCTCACAAACAGGGGATGAGGTGATTGCCCTACTGGGTTCCCCTTTATCTGGACCCAAATGATCCGCCTTTGAGATTGAGACACTACAGGAGAGTTAACGGAAGCCTTCCTGTAGAGGATCTGGGTCCTGGGTCAAGTTGATAGGGTGTCATTTAGCAGTTTCAGTTAACAATAATAACCTTTAAGAACCTCACTACAGATGATTTGGACACAATTGAAAGGATTGAGTAAACGTAAAGGATTGCACTGTTTTCTCCACCCAGTGACAGAAAACTCTTCTTCGTTATCTGATCATTTGTCAAAAGAAGGTCTGAGAGATTAGATTCGGTTAAATCCAGGTTCGTATTTATGACTTGCCTCTTTAGATGGTATATTTTATGTGTGTACTGTCCCTTCTCCCCGTCCTTCTCATACGGTTCATTCTTTAGCACCTCGATGCCTTCTCCTCCGCCTGTCTCATTCTTGCTGGCCTCGGCCACAGAGAACAGCTGCCCTACTTGATACTGGGAGAAATGGGAAGAAGAGAGTGGAGAGAAAATACGTCTTTTTAGAACACGGAGAAGACGTGTGATTATTAAGACAGAAAAGGCAAAGCCTGAGAAAACCAATACACTTAAACCCTCATTAGACACGACATTAATACCAGTAACCGGTTCTGATGTTGTGGCTCATTGATGTACGTCAACAGTTTCTTAAGAATACTGATGTTTTCTGATGAACTGAGACAGAACTGTGTGTAAATACAGGGGATGTATAAAAATATAAAGATAAATCATTGTTCAAACTCCTCTTTCAGAGCGACAGAAACATCCAAAGAGAACAGGAAGAGTAATGTTCAATCAAATGTCCTGTATGTAATACCTCAACATAGTTTGGACCCTCTGTGGCATGAAACACACATGACCATATTTGGGACTTTAGGACCCTGTGGAGCCTCGCTAGAGGGAACTTCCTGCCCTCGCTGAGTCACATGCTCCGTCATTTTGACATGAGTTATGGGATGTTTTATCAGTTACTACTGGTAATTATGTGGGTGAGGACTGCTAGCCTAGCAGCCCACGACTGTGTTTATCCCCTCCTGAGTGGAGACGGCTGTGGAAAAGCGCCAACCTGTGACATCACTGAAAATCAGAATAGGTGTGAGGCTCCCTGGAATATTTTCCATGTGGTATACAAAAAAAACAAAAAAACATTCACAAAATGTGATTACCACAAAGATAGAAAAGGGATCGTGGTTTAAAGGCTGAGCTGACGCCCCGGTCCTGTTCTCTGTGCAAACACAAGTCTGTCGCTTCAATGCCAGCGCCCACTCACAAAAGCTGTTCCGTCTTAGTGGGTTTCCCAGACAAAAGCGTCTCTGCGTTCCACGACAGTAAACCAGGACTACTGCCACATGTTGTAGCACGAAACATGACTGATATCAAAGACAGATTTAATGGAAAACAGAGAGATATGGAGGTAATGGTTCTCACCTCTTCCACGGAGACTGGCAATACGACACGACTGAGGGGGGGGGGAGAGAGAGAAACAAGCAGGTTAATATGCTTGTGTTTGATTTTAGTGATGCTTTTTCTTTTTCTCAGATCAAAAGTAACTCTTAAACATTTGCATGCATGATGGACCCTGAGGAAAACCGATGGAAGAGCTGAGGGGGATATTTACTCCGGCCTTCTTTGTGGGGGAAAAAAATGAGGCGACTCTAAACCAGGAGAGGAGAATCCGTCTCCCTGTCTGAGCGAATGAAAGTCTATTTGTATCCAGAAGTATGTCAAATTGAGAATATGGTTGCAGTCAAACTCTAGGACACCAGTAATTCATGTAGGCGACAGTGACTTTGGATCTTCAGCGAGACCATGACACACAGGAGAAGAAAAGGGAACATGAAATGATGCAAACTGAAAAATTCACACAGGACTTCCTTACCGGTTACCCACAAAGACTAAATGTTTGAATATCAACATGAATTTAATATACTTTTTTGATATGGTGTGATTTGCACACACAATATTTGTTTAGATTTCTATTAATTCTACTTGTCATAAAAACAAGGGTTTCTTGTTTTGTGCAAGTCTTGCCCTGATTATGTTTTTTCAGCCTTCTTGGTTTTATGGCAAGCTGAGGGGCGAAAAGATCTTTTTAACTGAACTGAATGAACCAATTTATTGGACGACTGAGACCACCGAGGAGCAGCACAGAACACCGTTTCAACCAGTGGCCATGAAACGGTGAAACTCCTCCCCCTTCTGTAGCGAGGGCAGCTTATCTGCAACATTACATTTCTTTCTGTTCAATATAACATTAAATATCTTATAATTCTTTTCATTACTATTATCATCTATAGAATATATGTTCATTATCATGTTGATATTCTGGACTGCTTTGCATTTATTCCTTATGAGTCATATTTTTACATTTTCCCAGAAATTCAAAAGGCCATTGTTTTTATGTCGTATAGTTAATGTAATTAACTATGGCACAAGACTTTCCTTCTGGATAAATAAAAGTTATATTTCATCTCTGTCACACGGCAGAATTAAAAATGCTATGAAAAATGATTTGGCTGACATTCATATCTTATATATTTCTGAAACAAGATCATATGGCAGAGACAACAGTATGGAGGGACGTCACCGCTCAATTCATTCTAAAGACAGTGGGGGCGCAGGTGAGCTCAGTGGGTAGAGAGGACCCCCGTCTGCAGCCCTCTTCAGGTACGCCTCCACCCACAGCCCTCGGCTGCGTGTTTACCCACGTATCTCGCTCCGACAGCTCAATCTAGAATCTAAGGCTGTAAAGCGCCCAAAAAGATTAAACTGTAGGAAACTCCTGTTTTTGTATGATCGCTCATATAACTGACTGTAACGTCATGCTCTTCTCTAGTTAACACGTATTCTTTCCACCTCATCATACTTAAATCAAACACACATTTTTACAATGATGTCATTGAAACGGTAAGTGACATATATAATCATAACCTGAACAGACAGCAGGGCTTCATTCTGCAGGGCCTAAACGTAAATGTAACTACAGTAAAAGAAACTCTCTTCCATTTCTTCTACAAAACCTCTGCTAGAAGTGCAGACTCAGCGCCCCACCCCCAACTTAAACAACCGATGAGACGCTTCAGGAGAGGCAGGCTGTCACACTCAGCCACAGAACCTAAGTCCAGAATGTAAACAACATTTGAATCTGCTCATAGACAAGAGAATTCTAAAATGGATCTACCCGTAAGGATTAGCGTTATCTACAAATGATCGACTGACAACATTTTGAGAACTGTCCTTTTACCGAACAAAATGATCAGGCATTCCACTGTTTTCAGCAGAATTTCTGTGTTTACTTGATTCTTATCTGGATACCTTTGGTTTTGGGATGACAAGGGTCACGTGGAGAGGTCATATACCCCCGACACAAACCACAAACTGGAAAACAAAGTCATTATTTCATGACATATCCTCCACTCTTTTGTCTCTGGTGGTTACTGGACATCGTTTTGAATATACATATTATAGAGACGTCACCTAAGAGATGCAGTGTGTGAAATGTTGGGGTATCTGAATAAAAGTAAATAAATGAACTAAAGTCAAGGAAATTTTCCGACACACCTGATGAGTCTGCAAGGTTTGACTGGCATAAAAAAACAATCAAATAGGCAATTCACCACCAGGACTACAATGAATGGCTACAAGAACAACAGGATCCTCACAGCGAGTTCTCGGGCACCAACACTTAGAATCGGCTGAAAATAAGAAGTATTTTCTTTAGAAAATCCCTTCATATCTAGAGCGGGAGCAGGGCCTCTGCTCTGGAGGCCAGCTTGTACACTCTCTGGAGAGGAGGCTGAGAGGACGGCCGCTCAGTCTACACGTGAGACTTCAGGAGAAATCTCGCCCTCAAATGCAAATCCAGGTTTCGACACTAACCGTTATGCAAGTTTAGGAACAATGTAGTTACACTGACAAAACGAAAGCAGGCAGCCAAAAACCACAATCACTAGTTTGGGCTCATTCCGGTGTGTTGTTTTTCTAACAGAGGAATAAGCGTGTTAGTACGACTAGACGCAGCTGGGTTTTAATCCACTGCCACAGAGAGCTGAGAAGACTCACTCTAAAGTCTACCCACTGTGTCTTCCTCCAGAATATCTCTACGTTCAGCCTGAGGGAAGGATGAATCTGTGAAACCAGCACTCATTCAATATTTTTCATGCAAATTTTGTCAAATGAAATGAATCTTGCTGACGAGAACAGGAAGGATGCAAAGGGAAACAAAAACAACGGCTGCAGCAACGACAAACTCATTGTGCCCTTAAATCCCTGAGCTACTGAAGAGACACAAGGAAGGATCCAGTTCTCATGCAACCGGTTAACTGTTAATGATTAATCAGTGTATTGATTATTCACTGAAAAGAAATTGATCCTGTTGTCGCCCGGGTCAATTGTTTAAACATGCATAATGTAATGTGGCCGGTGGCAGAAAATTGCCGGCAATTTGCATTCATTCTCACGCATGTGTGATGTTTGTACACCAACAAACACAGAAAGAGGCACAAGAGCAACAGCAGCAGGGACAATATTTGCACTGGAAATTGCTCTGTTGCATGATACACGGTACAAGCATTTCAACAATTCTAAACAAGCTGATCAGTCATGGCTCAGATGATCTTGTGGTCCAGAGACGATCCACTGTAAGCGCTCTGATCCCGCGTGCAGCACATGCACAGACTCTGATGCCTGGACACAGAATACTGGGCGGCATCATGACTCCCCTTTAACTCTGACTTAGATAGTCACTTCATGTTTCATGTCACAGTGAAACAGTTCAGGTTCATACAGTCAAACAGTCCCATTCATCAATTCCAGTCCGTCAAAAGACATGATTTGAAATGATGGATTACCGTGAGATGCATAGTTTGTCAGACAAAACAACAAATAGAGATGTTTGCAACCTTTAATGGACCATTCAAATAGATTAGTCATAATGAACACACTGCTCGCTGACAGGACACACGTCCACTTACAGCGTGGTTCTCCGTCAATCGTGACCAAAGGTGACTTTCACAACAGTGATAACAACTGACCCTGACTCTATTATGTAAGCAGTGAATTGAACAGCCTGTACAGGTAAGTCGGCTCAGCAGCCCGGTCCAGATTGGTAATATTACACATACTGCATCTATAGCTTGTAAAATATGTGTTACACACGTACTGCATCTATAGCTTGTAAAATATGTGTTACAGTGTGCATCTTGCACAAGCGATCTCAGCGGAGAGGAGAGAGTTCATAAGCAGAACTGCTTGAGGAGACAATGAAGCTAAGTCAACAAAAAATCTTAACACTTCCAATCTGGTATTCAGCGCTCAGCTTTGTTTACCACGGTGTTCTGGCGGAGGAGGAAACTCCCGGCAACTACTAAGAGCAAAGACACTTAATAGATATGGCCAATAACCTGGTAGTGAGGCATGACTAATAACAAAACCACACAGATAATCCTGGCAGTTTGACAAACAGAGATCCCTCTCAGAGGCCTGACAGTATTCTATTCTACTGTAAGAGGACAACAAGTCATGGAAGATACTGCTGAATGGACTTTTCATGGTACTGAGTTCACTCTCAGCCAAAGGTCTTGTTTCTAGTCTGAAAAACTGATGACCCTGTTTAAAATTGACATCATCATTTACCATCCTTTGTAAATCATAAGCTCACATTAAGCAGGTTTATGCTTTAAAAGTGGAAGGATAGAGTGGAACATTTCAGAGAAACTGACATTTTGTGAGAAAGGTAGATAATATATCATCATCGCTTTTTTATCTGAAGAAGAATCTGTAGATCTGATCAGGGGATATTGCAGAGTAAATGTTTAGTTCCCAGAGCACAACACAACAACTGTTTCAACATTTCTTTCACAGACATTTCAACACACAACATTCAAGTACTGAGGCGGCTCCCCAAAGTAGATTTTTATTTCTATTTCCATGGTTACCATCTAGGCTCATTCTGGTGGTTGGTATCATTTCCAGAGCAGATCTCAAATACTATTCAATATTTTTAAACCCGATGTGCTGCACACAACATCCCAGTACTGAAGAGGTTCCACTTGCTATTGAAGAATTTCTATCATTTTTCTCTTTTTGTTTCTATGGTAACAAGTTGAACTTAGACTCATATTTTGAGTGGGATTTATTTTAGAAGAGGGTTTCCATGGTATTAAAAAAAAAACTGCCGTATATATTTTCATAAAATTTATGTCCACAACATCCTTGTACTTCAGGCTCCTTTTGGAAATTTTAAGATATATATATTTTTCCATCCATCCATTTTCTTCCTCTTATACGGGGTCGGGTGGTGGTGTCACCAGGTTAAGAAGGGTTTCCCAAACATCCTCGCCCAGTAATTTATTCATGCTGAAAGATATTCCCTTGTTTTTGACATGCAATAAACAATAACAACTACCTCGGACATCTTTAGTGACTCCTAACTGTTTAAACCACAGCTGTGACGTGAGATCCTTGTGAACAAGATAGCTAATAAATCATTGATATATAAATAATATATAGGGGGCAGCATGTGGGGAAATTATATTACATCAGTACTGCCACATAATTACATTTTAAAAATAGGTCTCCGCTGTCTCATATCATTTTATAACATTTGGCAAACATTCTACTATTTGTTTTGCATGCAACGGTAATGAATGTCTTATCATATTGTTGTTATACATATAATTATTACTTGGCAGTGGATTAATGTCAGCTGTAGAGAGTCATCACCTGTTACAGCCACCTACCACGTATGCCTGACCGCAAAAAGGCAGCGGTGGCAAAAGTACACACATTCCCTGCTCAAGTACAAGTACAGCTAAATCTGTGTATTAAAAAGATTGATAAAAGTCAGAGTATTACTTACTACTTGAGTGTAAAATTAATAAGGTAGCCCTTTGAAGGACACTTCTACTGGCTGTTATTTTGCAAAAACAACCAAAACTTGTGTAGGTTTATATAATATCAATTTAAGGGGTGAGTAACTTTATTTCAGATGCTATTACATCTATTCACAGATGTATCATTGTGAATGACCAATATGTAGAACACATGTAGAGAAAAAGTGAAGTGGATAATAAAAACACACTGTTACTTTGTGGTTAACTCTCTCTACTTCTGTCTGTTTCATCTTCTAACGTGTCGTAGTTCTACACTTTTGTTTTGTCTGTCAAGTGTGATGTCCATGTGCGTTGTCTTGTTTACGTTATGATCCAGTGAAAAACACAGAAGGCTTTTTTTTGAATGTTGAATGTTTGTAATAAACTTCAAGATTAAGCATTTCTTCTTCAGATGAATCAACTATTTTTAACCACGTCGGGTTTTCTTTGAAATGTCATACATTTTACCCACATGGGTTAAGTAAATATGACAAATATCTTCTAAAGATCTAGCCGGTAGTAATCCCCCAAATACTGGCTCCAACAAATCTGCCCCACTGCTGGTGTCTACGTAAATATTATTTAACGCTGAAGTCTGCCTGAACAAATGATTTACTCAATACGACTCCAAAAAGAACTGGGAGAAAAACTGTGGAAGAAATGTTGCATTTATTTGGCTAATGAGAGAAAACATTCATGATTATTATTTTTTCATGGGTGATAGTTTTATGTATATTTAGACAAACATGCCTGTTTTTACTGAATCTACCATGACCTCTGTTCTCTTTTGAATTTTTTAACTTGTGTGTTTTCTGTCTGATCACAGATAAAAAAAAAGTTTTTTTTTTTTTTTTTTAAATAGCTGACATTTTGGACTAGTGCTGTAAACATAGCTGAAACAACTCTACAGCCTAAAGTGGTTAGAATTACCCCAATTTATAACATCCACAACAGGAACATGAAAGCAGGCTTAGCTGAGAGAGAAGAAGGGAAAACTGGTAACTTCTTTATTTTGAATGTTTGTGACTAACTGAAGGATGACACGTTTCTTTTTTCAAATACCCTTTAAGATGAATAAACTATTTAAAACCACCTTGGACTATCTATGAAATGTTACACAGCTGAAAACTGGTTACAAAATGTTTTTTGAGAAACATTTTTTAGATTCCACTGGACAATGTTGCTATTAACACAGTATGATGATCTCATAGATGAAAATACTCTACAGCCTTAAGGAGGTTAAAATTAACTCTGATTTTAACATTTACAGCAGCAACAAAGGTCTACACATTAATGCAGTGGTGGAATTAATTCCAAAAATGAGAAAAGAACAACTATGGGGGTTATTTCACAGCATGATAAGTAGTTTTGATTACCAACTTTGGAAAGGTTTTTTGAGGCAGTATTTTTACTTTGAAGTGGAGTACTTTCACAGTGTGTTGTCATCACTTTTACTCGAGTAAAGGATCAGATTACTTCGTTGTTTAGTAGATCTGCTGTGAAGTTAACACTCCTGAGTGTACACAGGTGAGCAGAGGAGTGGCTAAGGCAGGTACCGTTATCTATAGCGTTAGCCTCAGCGTGAATCCTAGCCTATCCCACAGAGAAGAAGACAAAAACGACCCCCACATTCTGCCAGTAGAATTCATTCCTGCTGTATTTTCACGAACCATTGCTTTCAAGAGGCAGCTTTGCTCTCGAGTTAGTATTAGCCGCCCCTGATACAGAGTTAAGTGTGTAATGCTAGCGCCAACAAAGTAAAAACACTTGTATCTCCAAACCGCTAGTTTGGAGATACAAAGCACCATTCATTTCTTCTTTACACTTTAGCAGTAAGGTAATTATGGATGTGTGCTTTTGTGGTGAAGTCAGAAAGTCATGCTAGCAGCGAGCTACCGTAGCTAGCATTACTGGTAAATCCGACAGACAAGAAACTAATCTGTCAAGCTGCTCATTACGGCTCTTAAGCGACATAACACAATACTAACATGCTAACGACGCCTCTTTGGGCATATATCCGACTATTGGAAGTCATGTCAGTTAACTGAATGGGCTAAATATTTGTGAGGCATCTGTATGCTACATGTTTTCATTAATAAGCTAATTATCCTCAGTGGTTAGCTTAGCTTCTACTAGCAACGCCTAAAAAAGACCGGTGTGGTGTCCGTTAGTCCACGTCCTGATCTACCCAGCTCAAAGATGCCTTTTAACGGCTTATATGACCACAAAATCCTGCATACGACTGCGCTAATCCATCCCTACATGTTCTTCTTCAATTGTAAGCGCTGACATCGATGAAAACAGCCCTCTAAATATGCCAAAATACATTTTAAAAAACCGTTTCACACTCACTATTCCTTGATAAGCACCATCTTCGTCTCACCGGCCGCGGCTGCGCACTGAGAGTGACGTCAGTTGAATAGTCAACATGTTTGTCCCGCCCACAGAAGAGATCTGATTGGCTTAGAAATCCGTATATGTCTTTAGGTCACTTCCTCTTTTTCTATACGTTATTTTATTTTACGTTAATTCTCTGTTATTTCTGCATTCATCTGTTATGCCTTTATTTAAATTTAAATATAACCCGACTTAAATACCCCCCAAAAAATTTAAAATAGCTCCACAACCATACCGTGAATTTGCGTCACCTTGGTGTCTATGAACAGGTAAGTAATAATCATTTGTTTCCACTGAAATTAACATTTTACATGTTGCTAATATTAGTGATCTGTGACTAAACACAAAGATACCAACATGCCTGCCCTCACCTGATTTTTCTAGATGAAAAAGGTTATAACATCATTATTTCGCAGCAACAAAAAGCAAAACAATTAATTGATTTGCTCAGAAACTCTTTGATAACTACTGCATCAAATGTGATAAAAATACAATAAAGTAAATGTTATTCTACACAATTTTTGAGAGAAATAACCAGGAGACCAGTTGGGTCACCATAGAGATCCAAATTTGCCAGTTGGAGACCCAATTGAATTAGATTAACGTTTTTTTTCTCTCTTAATTTTTCAGCAAAATCATTACTAAATAGTGGAAATGTGTGTCTGAAAAACCGTAAACCTCCATCTATCCATCTACCGCACACTATCTACATGTCCAGAATTTCAAAACTGCATTGGTTTCATTTTAACATCTGTGTTTATATATTGTATATGTTTATAACTTTTAAATACATGAAAGCAGGACAATGAAATAACTTTTTTTTTTTTGTTTATTTATTGTCAACATCTTTAGAGTTGAGATACTTCTGAACTTAGTCTGGCACCGCTGCAAAAATGGTACATTATAAAGTCACAAACAGCAAAAGGTACCATGCTGACAATCACACGTAAAATCCATCTCATAATAAAAATCTCAAAATGTTTCTTCAACTTCTTCCTCAGTATAACAGTCTTTATAAAATGTAGAGTGATGACGGGAACACACGGCTTACTTTACAAAAGAAGAACGAGAACAACGATTCTTACACCAAAAGGTACAAATCAAATTCTGTTTACATAAATATAGTGGGCATTTGCGCCGTCTTAAAGAGTTTTCTCTGGCGTTCAGTGGATGGAGTCAGAGTCGAGTACGTGAGACGCCTGTTCTCCAGCCAGTCATGAAGACAAACTCTGTCTGCCCCTCCAGCTTCTTTCTAGAAGAAGACACAGTCCTCACATTCAATACATCCCAAAACAGAGAAGAAGGCCACAGAGGTCACCGCTGGAACACCACCTCTGGACCACCACCTCTGGAACACCACACCTGGAACATCACACCTCAGAACACCAACGCTGGAACACCAATGCTGGAACACCAATGCTGGAACACCAACGCTGGAACACCACCTCTGGAACACCACCTCTGGAACACCACCTCTGGAATACCACCTCTGGAACACCACCTCTGGAACATCACACCTCAGAACACCACCTCTGGAACACCACCTCTGGAACACCACCTCTGGAACACCACCTCTGGAACATCACACCTCAGAACACCAACGCTGGAACACCAACGCTGGTACACCACCTCTGGAACACCACCTCTGGAACACCACCTCTGGAACATCACACCTCAGAACACCAACGCTGGAACACCAATGCTGGAACACCAACGCCGGTACACCATCTCTGGAACACCACCTCTGGAACACAACCTCTGGAACACCACCTCTGGAACACCTCAGAACACCAACGCTGGTTCACCCCACCGCTGGAACACCACCTCTGGTACACCACCTCTGGAACACCACCTCTGGAACACCAATGCTGGAACACCACCTCTGGAACACCAATGCTGGAACACCACCTCTGGAACACCACCTCTGGAACATCACACCTCAGAACACCACCTCTGGAACACCACTGCTGGAACAGCACCAACCAACGCTGGAACACCAACGCTGGAACACTACTGCTGGAACACCACCACTGAGCCCCTGAAGGGGCTTCAAACCCTCGTCGATCAGAACTTGTGTCGGTAAAAGTCTCAGAACCAGAAGGAGAACTCTGACCCGAGGAGTTCTTCAGGGTGTGACGAGAAAGATGTGGTAACAGCGTGTAAATAATGTCCAAGATGTTAAACCCACCTATGTCTGAGGTTTTATGTGAGCAATCCATCTGGGTGGGTGAGCACTTAAACAAAAGAATCATAATAATCATAATAATAATCATAATAATAATAACAGATAAATAAAAAGGAATGCTATGACAACGTTATAATGTTATATGACGATTTGAGTACTTTTAAAAAAAGTGGTCTACCACCAGTGCTGCTGCAGACCTCGGGGGGGTTTCACACCTATGACTGCGATATGTCGGCAGATTTTATTATTATTCTAAGGAGGTCAGTCGTCAGCTGGCATAGGCTCCGTCCCCCGGGAGCATGAAATGGATCAGTGATTACAGAAAATGGATGAATGAATGAATGATTTTCTTAGATTGACATAGAACGAAATTTTAGTGTTTCCTCTCAAAGTCAGCTGGGATAGGCTCCAGCCCCCGTGACCCTGAACAGGATAATGAATGAATGAATGAATGAATGAATGAATGAATGAATAATAAAGATGGACAGCAGGACCTTGTCTGTGCAGAGTTTGCATCTTCTGTCCGAAAAAGCCAATAACTCTCTTTTTACAGTGTATAATATTTGTCTTAAAACAACTGCAGGACTAACATGATGTCAAGTCTTTATAGCAATAATAAACAAATATTATCTACTGTTTTTTTTAAGTTGAAACCATAAACATTTAAAAAAAAGAAGATTCAAACAATGTCCAAAGCTGGAATCACCTCAACTCCTAACTCTAAATAAAATGACGTATTTGAATGTAACTTTTTCATTTAAGTTGTAAACACGTCATTTAATGGAGAGTTACCCCTTCAAGTAATGTTTTGAGTTCATCAAACGATTCCTTTATTTTTTTACAGTGATCTCTGGGGAAATGAATGTATGGATATGTATAAAAACAAATAAAAATAGACATAGACTTTGAATGAAGAGAGTATAAGAACTGAAAAATGAAGTTCGACCTCCACAAATGAAAGAAGTCTCCTATAGTTGAATGTCTGTGAGTCGGATCCTCGCCATGACATCCATCCTAAACGGTTGAAGCGATATAATGAAGGCGTGACGTGACAAACCTGCAGCTGAACACTCCTCGTGTGTTTCCTTGTGAAGGCTCCTTCATGTTGGACAACCTCAGGCATGTCTCCATCAACAACCCAGGAAACATTTGCACCCTTCACTTCGGCCTCACTGAGCAGGTTTTGTTGTCAAAGCCCGTTTTCTCACCTCTGAGCGGATCACCAGACTGAAGATAGGAAGCTATACCTAATACATATTTCCATGGCAACGCACCCCCTACCTAAAAGAAAGACTCACCCCACTGACCTCAACACGATCCCTCCGTTCTACCCGCTCATACCGCCTCCTCCTTCTCCGGACTAAGCTCAGCACCATGGGTGATCGGGCCTTCTGTTCTGCTGGCCCTCGTCTGTGGAATGCCCTCCCTGACCATCTCAGGGCTCCACAGACGACTGACACATTTAAAAAAGGACTTAAAACTTTCCTTTTTAGCAGAACCTATAACCTTAATTAACATTGCTGCTTTTTGGTAAGGCTTTTATATAGTTATTATTTTATTTTTTATTGATGCTTTTATCTGCTTTTACTTTGTAGCACTTTGAGATTTGATCCAAATGTAAAGTGCGTTATAAATTAAATGTAT
>VRLP01008077.1:0-18358 GCA_009660295.1 Lophius piscatorius
CAGCCTTCACCTGTCCCCAGCCCTCACCTGTCCCCAGCCCTCCCCGTCCCCAGCCCTCCCCTGTCCCCAGACCCCCCCTTCCCCCCCCCTCACCCCGCCCCCACCCCCCCCCTGTCCCCAGCCCCCTCCTGTCCCCAACCCTCTCCTGTCCCCAGCCCTCACCTGTCCCCAGCCTTCACCTGTCCCCAGCCCTTCCTGTCCCCAGCCCTCTCCTGTCCCATCAGTCACCTGTCCCCAGCCCTCACCTGTCCCCAGCCTTCACCTGTCCCCAGCCCTCACCTGTCCCCAGCCCTCACCTGTCCCCAACCCTCTCCTGTCCCCAGCCCTCACCTGTCCCCAGCCTTCACCTGTCCCCAGCCCTCACCTGTCCCCAGCCCTCTCCTGTCCCCATCCGTCACCTGTCCCCAGCCCTCACCTGTCCCCAGCCTTCACCTGTCCCCAGCCTTCACCTGTCCCCAGCCCTCACCTGTCCCCAACCCTCTCCTGTCCCCAGCCTTCACCTGTCCCCAGCCCTCACCTATATATATATATATATATATATAGAGAGAGAGAGAGAGAGAGAGAGAGAGAGAGAGAGAGAGAGAGAATTCATATTGGCGCTGGACGGCGGGCCACACTGTGCTGGAGCGATCGCTCCCATGAGGATGTGAGACTATGAGGTAAGCTTCGGTTCCAGGACAGGGAAACTGCGAGGTCCAGGCGGGAACACGGGCGCTGTGAAGGTCATGGCCCGAAACCAGAACCACCTTTCCAAGCTTTGTCCAAACTGCTTTGTTTTTTTCTTTTTTTCTCTTTTCTGCAAGTTTCGTTTCATTCTAAAGCCTCTTTTAAGTTAGTCTTGGAGGTGGTGTCCAAGCTAGTCGTCATACACCTACAGGGGGTCCATTTATGCGGGCCTTGGTGCCGACATGGAGCCGTCATGGCGAGGGTTCAAGGGTCTGTGGGTTTCCTTGCTATAGGATGTGCCAAAATTCGTGGCTATGTGGGCGCCCTCTATAATAAACTGTTTCTAGGGGCCCCATAAACGTTTGCCTTTCCACGTTTTCCTCTCGCGACATCGCAGCCCCGATTCCCCTGATGAATCCTGCCGAGGGTTCTGAGCCATCGGAGGGAAAAGACGTAAAGACGCATCCAAACCCCTTTTGTGGGTTGAAAAGAAAAATGCTGATGTCAAATCAAAAAAGAAAAAAAACCTTTTCTTTCATGTGTAAAGGAGGGATGGTAGATGTGCTGGTAGGAGGATGCTGGAGACGGAGCTGGATGTGGTGAGAGAGGATCCAGTCCAGATAGAAGCATTTTAATGATTAAAGAACGAGATTTTCTGGAGCAGGATTGTGTAAGGACATTCAAACACTGTTAAAAATAGAATATCATGATGAACTCTCAAAATTTCTTCAACTGGTAACAAACAAATTAAGAATTTCCACCTTAAATTCATAAGTTGGACTCAAAAGTACTTGATTCTATTCAAGTAGTTAAAGTCATTTCTTTTAATTGTTCAAAAAATGTATTTTTACAGTGTACAATTAGAGTCCAAATGCAGGAAAATCTCTTTCGAAAAGCTTTTTTCATGGTTTTACCTTCAAAAAGACCCAAAATATAAAACAGTAGATGTATATTTTTATTATTGGTGGACCTATGTCACATTATTTTACTCATTCAGCATTTGAAGACTTATATTAAACTGTAAATAAAAAATAATAAAAATAGATTGTTGGCAATTAAAAAAAAAAAAAACTTTCAACGGTTAAAGCAAAATGACGTAATTGTCACTTAAATGAATAAATTAGATTCATGAAATATTTAAATTAGGTCACTATTTCTAGTTCATCAATAATTTTCTTTTTGCGGTGCATGATAAGATTCCCAAGGCTGGAAAAGGTTAAATTCCACTTTTGGAAATTCTTTAGATCTCTTTCAAAAAACGTTTTTCATTTCCACTGGTGACGCTGTAAAATTGAATTAAAAAAGCTTAAAGAAAATAAATTCGTCAAATCTCTTTCAAAAAAATTTCATGGTTTTAATTTCAAAAAAAATATGAAACGGTAAATAAATATTTTTTCATTAGGGAGGCAGTTATCTGACTTTATTTTAGTCCTACAGCATTTCGGAAAAACATTACACACTGTAAAAAGAAAATTATTGATGATTAATTAAATTAAATGAAATAAAGTATTTTCTACTTAAACTAAAAAAAAAATTAAACTTAATTTAATTGAATGTTACTGGTTTAAGTTCATCAAAAAAATGATTTTTACAGTTTAACAGAAGTAAAATGTCCCTCAACAGTTTCTTTTTACAGTGCATGTTAACACCCAAAAAGTGGAAAAAGTTTGGAAATTCTTCACTTTTCTTTCAAAATGTCTTTTTCTCCCTGTTTTACCATCAAAAAACAACAAAATATGATACGACATGAACAAACATTAAAAACTGTAAAAAGGAAATTTGATTAAATTAAATTATAATGAACTATTTCCAACTTCAATTTAAGATGCAATAATACTTAATTTCATCCTGTGTTGCCAGTGAACAAATTATTATTATTTTTTTACTGTGTGTTTATTTTCACATTTGCACGTCCCAAATCTCTGTTTGCAGAACAGAAATGAATCAAGCTGCATCTCATCCTTTTTTTTTTTCTTGCTGTAGAGTTCCTGCAGGATAAACGCCTGATGAATTCAGCGCGTGCCGTTAATCAGCGCAGACCCGACCCACGACAGGGGAAAAGTTCTTCTTTGTGTTAGGAATAAAAAAAAGTCTCAATTTCTACAAATGTGTTGCTCATTTGTAGTTTTTTGCAGCTCCGGTCGACATAAGAAACAGTTTCTAATCTGAGAAATCTGACCGACGTTGATCCTCCATCATCACAGATCATTTATTCTCCCATGTTTGTTCATCTTTAATCAGTCAGTCCTTCACACAGAGTTGGATATTTGCACGTGTCTCCGGCCCGCCTTTCGCTCAAACATCTCACCAGGCTTCAACCGGAGGGGGGGGTTTAGATTTTTTACAGGTCACAGATTTCCAGTTTGAACCTGCTTGTCGGGGCCTGTGGCCCCGGCTTCCATTCTCCGCTTTTTGATGCACTCCCTTCTTTTCTTTTTTTTCTTCAAATACACTTGTAGACGCAGAGCACTTAATCCGCTGCTGGTTCCCAGATGTGTCAGATGTGCCATTGAGCAGCGGTGCTGAAGGATCTCAAGGAACGCTATTCTGCAGGGAGGGAAGAGAGAGAGGAAGAACTTGAGGTCAGCGAGAGGGAAACGTTTACAGTAAAACATTTCATCTTTCAGAAGGAGGTGGGGGAAGAGGAGAGAGAGGGGGGTGGGGTGGGGGGTGTTCTGTTCTCGCGGAGGAAGAGTGGAGAATGCTGATATTGCTGACTCTTCCGTGTGCGAGACTTTGGTTTCGTGTGGAAACATATACCTGCAGTATAGTTGAATTGATCCTTCTCCAACTTTCCCAGGGTTTACCGTTTCACTCGTAACCACTTCTTTTCCAAGTGGCTCCGTATTTCCCCAGAGGCGTCTCATCCTGGCACTGGTCTGCATGAATGCTTCCAGCATGATGGAATTTCACACTCGGTTTCATGAATTCATCTAATAATTCACAAAAGCTTCGGAATTCCTTCCTTTTTTTTTTTTTTTTTCAAAAAATAACAATAAATGTATTGTTATTCAGAATATTTATTTGGCATTAATACGCTTTTAAATTCACGCTCACATCTTTACATTGACACGGATGAATGGTATCTTTACGTTTAATGTAAATTTCACCTCCTGCTCTTTAGTTTTTACTTTTTCTTTAACGAATCTTTCAGCTGGTTGTTTTTGATTTTAGGACTTTAAAGTCGAATGTTTCACCCTCCCTGCTCTCATTAACCAATTTCCAAACAGCCGTCCCCAGAGTCAGAACCGAGCTCGGCAAAATAACTTTTTTTTAAGTTTCGCTGCTCCCTTTTTCCTGGAATTCTTTTGCAGAAGGAACTGAAACTGTCAGAACTTAATCCTTGGACGGCGTTTGAATCTATCTTGAGGGATGGAGAAAATATTCAGTTGTTCCTGCAATTATGTTTTTACTGCTTCGTTCTTTAACTTTAGTGCGTGAAAGTTCTTCATATATATACAGTATTTATGGGCGTATGAATCGTAAAGGGTCTATTTTACTGTCGTTGTGGTTTCTGTGCTGCTCTGGTCACACTTGGAAAAGAGATTTTTAATCTCAATCAGGATTTTTTTTTTCTTTTCCTTTACCTAGGAGGAGAAAAACTCCTGAACCTTTAAGGTTTTCCTTTTGTAAAAGTACAAATCTAGAAAAAGGTGAGTTGAAAACTCAAAAGAAAATCTGATCCATTAGTGGATAGTGTGAAGATGAAGTCCCGAGATCCCTAGGGTTGGGTTTAGATTAATGACCCCTGGATGAGCTGGAGAGTGTTGCTGGGGAGAGGGACATCTGGATTACTCCTCTTTGACACTCCCACGGATAAGAGGAAGAAAATAGATGGATGGATGGATTGATGGATGGAGAAGGTGGAGGTAAAGCTCTTAGCTTAGGTCTTAGCTCACCACACTAGCTAAGCTAACTTGAGGCGAGGACCCGGCTGGTCAAAGTTATGGTTAGGGATCCAGCCGGTTAACGCCCCCTTCCAGATGGTTGGGTTTGACAAACGCTAATGAGGTTAAAGTAAGTAAAAGAAGTTTGGCTTAGGTCGTAATAAACAAATTCTTCAGCACCGGTCCAAAAGCCTTCATCATCATGGCAGAATAATAAACACAAGAAAAACTTTATTTAACGCACGTCCTCACAGTCCAGTCCAGTGTGATGCGGATTCGTTCAGTGAGCTCACATGAATTTCTGTCGGGCTCATCAAGTCCGAGGTACATCTGCCAGCTGAAGATCCAGATAATACCTCAGTGGACGGAGAGCAAAACGGCGCTAAGGGCAGAGTTCAGGTACAAACCCAGCTGCTGTGGCTCCGTGGCGACTGGAAGATCAAATGTTCTCCATTAGTAACCGGTTCCAGCTGGACTAGACAATCCCAGACCTGATCACTACCAGCCCTGTTGATTTAGATCCGAAGAGTGGTGCTGGCTCGCGGCTCTCACCAGTAGCACACTATGCCAAAAACCAAACAAATTTCAAAAGACATGAGGAAGGAGGGGATTTAAATATCAGTCTGGGGAGGGTTCCAAATCTCTTTCTGAGGCTCTGGTGTCCCACAGCTCCACGGTGGGCTGGATCATCTACACATGGAGAAGATCTGGACCTATAGAGAACCTACAGAGAAGTGAGAGACCTCCTAAAGTCCACCTGCAGCTCGGTGAAGGCTTCTTCAGGGAGCCACAAAATATCCATAGGAAACTTCTCTTGTCCCAGTAAAGGTCAGAGGTCAAGCCTCCACTACTCAAGATACTGGCAAAAATGGAATCCATTGGAAAAGACGGGATGAAACCCAGAAGAACATTAAGGGGGTCAAGACGTTGGGAAGATAGGGGTCCAGTTAGATCAAACACAGCATCCCACAAGAGAACCACTGTCAAACATCTGGCCGCTGAAGGCTGTGGAGATTCTTGGCTGCTTCAGGACCACCTGCAATATTTGATGGTAAAACGAGTTCTGCCCTCTTCTGGAGAATTCTGAAGGAGAATGTCGGCTCATCAGTCCGGGAGCAGAACTGGGTCATGCAGATGGAAAAAGAACCCAAACAGAAGAGGACGTCCTCCTGTGATGGCTCCAAAAGACCCGGTCAAAGGCCGGACCTGAACCCCACTGAGATGCTGTGGCGGAACCTGAGATGATCAGGAGTGGGCCCAGATTCCATCACACACAGTCCGAGACCAAGACCGATCTCCAGTTCTCAGAAGTGCTTCATGCGATTACCTTTATGTCTTATTTTATGCAATTAACATTTTGTGAAAACCTTCATGCTGTCTCTGTTTGGTGTTCTGCTGTGTCCGAAGGTCCGACCCAGTTTGAAAAAGAAACATAAGGAATCAGGAAGAGCTTCAATAACTTATAAATATTACAGAACGTCAAAGGCTTCGCTAAAACACGCCCCCCCCCAGAAAAGTCACCTTTGCTAGTTATATTTACATTTCTTCCATGACGTGTGTCTAAATGTTTATAATTTTCCATTTGGGAAGCTTTTGTTTTTGTTTTGGTATATTTAGCCGTTCCTCCTCCTGGGCTCGCTGCCCGCCAGGACAGACACTCTCTAATTAGCGAGGCAGAAATACATATTTAGAGGCGTGTGGCTTTGGAGAGTCTCTTTTATTTAAGTCACCAGGCAGAACAATGGAGGAAATAATGGCCGCATGCAGCAGGAGCGCTCCTCACGGCCGCGGCCCGGTTCAGAATGAGATACAGTAGTTGGACTTTCCTGTTTATTTTTTTTCTTCAGTGACCTGAGTTGATTGTTGTGCTGTTGTTTCGTTTTCTAACACTTTGATAATAGCTGTGGTACGATATCTGGCCAGGATTTACTTTAAGCAGATGATTCGGCATTCGGGCTCCTCCAGTGATAATAACGGATCAGAACTCAAACGGTGGATGGTGTGGTTGGATGTAATTAAGTCCCGGTGCTGGAGCCCCATTCATGGTCAGGCTTTTTTTTTTTATTCAAGGCGTGATAATAAGAGATTTAGCCAACAAACTGTTTTAATCTTCCTGTGGCAGGGCAGATAAGAGGAGGCGACGTCTTGATATTAAAGGTTTTCCAGCTTCAGTCTTCAGAAGAAGCTGGTTGTGTACCGGTGTGAGACTTGAACCCAAACCTCCACACGTTGTCTCGTCTGCGGTTTACCAATATGTTCAAGGATACGATTCTATTGTGAATTATTTCCTTGTAAAGGTTATGGTGGCGGTCCAGTAAAGGATATCAGATTTTAAAAAAAGGGCTTTTTTCTAAACAAACATTGGGGAAACTAGTTTTCCTTTCAGCTGAAAGTAAACAGGATTTATCCAAAGAGAAAACCTCTAAATGCCTCTAAAATCTTACACACTGAACCTTTAAGTCTTTCCCTTACTAGAAGGACAAACCCAAAAAGAATACGGTTGAAAACTTACCAAGAGAATTTGTCGTATTACTAGCCAAAATATTTTATCGCACTTGATTGGAGAGAGAAGCTGGGCTAAATCCTGTATTTCCTCGTACTAAGGTCTATGTGGGTAAAATCATCCATGAACTAGTTTTTGAGTTATATCCGTAAAACAGTGTTTTTTTTCTCTCGTAAAAATAGCGTAAAATATCATACATAAATATATATTTTCATAAGTACGCATCCTCCACCTCTCCATCTCTGCCTAGTCCTCGCAGATCCATCAGCCTCATCCTTCATCAGTCCCAGCAGAGTCATCGGCCGCCACCACCACCAGTTTCTACACTCCAAGCGGCCGTTCAGGGAAGATTCCCCTTTGATCTCCCAGAGGACTGTGAGAACCAGAGACTTTCTAATGGACTAATAATCAGACATCAACTGTTGGACTGAACGTTCATCTTTTCTTCGTTCTCGCCTGATTAAAATCCGGTTATATCACTGATTACTCACAGTTCTTTGATCTCATTCCTGGGGTATCAAAAGCCGGCGTCTTTGACAAATCGCCTGGTACGACCTCTACATCTGAATGAATGTACGCCAGGCTTTGATTTCCCTCAAAGAGATACAAACCAATACCTCACCAGTGAGACAATCGGAGAAAGTGAGAACATTGTTTGCGAAGCGGGAGAGTCCAGAGAACGCAGGAGGTCAGGGTTGAGTTTTCAAGGTCACACAAATGGCTTTCACTCAACCAGATTTTACATTCCCTGTGAACAAAAACCCATGTCGCACATTTGGTCTAAAGATTCTTTGTTTATAAATACAACTAGGACACTCACTCATGGTTAACACGTGTTAGAAGAACGGGAGATCCTGGCGTGATTGACTCCGCCCACAAACACTTCCTCCTGTTTCTGGCATCAGTTTTGGAAACGGGATTAGAAAGTGTTGGTTAAAAATGGGAGGGTCTTCAATCATATGGAGAAACTCCAGGTTTATAGATAGCTATAAATCTGCTACGTTTGAGCTTTTAGCTTAATGCTAAGATCAGCATGCTAACAGGCTAAAAAAAGGCTGACATTCTACTGATAATCATCTGAGTTTATTTGTTTTTCTTTCAAAGCGCGCTCACACGTGTTAATCCGAACGGAATGAAGAACAGCTGAGGTTGACGGGATCGTCAGTAGTTCTGCAGGTTTCCGGTCATTAATCTCAGTAGCCTCGTAAAAACACACTAGTACTCACTCAAACAACGACGGATCATCACCCACGACCTGCTGGACGTGTCTGGAGAGGATCCCAGGGTAAAACAGTTGATTGTTGAATTACATGACCAGCTCAGAATAAAACTCAACAACCAATTATCACTTATTATATTGTCACTCACTTTATTCCTGTGTTTTTAATTACATGTGTATTCTTTTATTTCTTGATTTTGGATTAAGTGTAAATGTAAGTGTATGTATGTATATATATATATATATTTATGTATATGTACGGTATGTGTATATATATATATATATATGTATGTACATATACGGTATGTGTATGTATGTATATATATATTTATGTACATATACGGTATGTGTGCGTGTTTATATATATGTATGTATGTATATGTACGGTATGTGTATGTGTGTATATATATATATATATATATATATATATATATATGTGTATGTATATGTGTGCTTTATGTGTGTGTATTTATATATATGTGTGTATATATGCATACATTCTTATATATGTATATATGAATGTATGTATGTTTGTATATATGTATTGTATATATATATAAATGTATATGTGTATATATATATATAATTTTTATCTATAAATGTCTATAAGATGTCTCATTATCTAGAATGTCTTCATTTTTAATCACCTTTAGAATATACTTATATATATATATGTATGTACATATATACATATATATGTACATATATATGTATATATATGTTGGTACTACGTGATGTCATGAAGATTAAGAAAGATAAAATAATGATAAAATGAAATAAATGTATATTCTGTGTGATTCTTATCATTTCGTTCATTTTTTTATAATCGAAAATCGCTGAATTTGCGTATTTCCTCTTCAAACAGCGAGGAGAAGCAGCTATGAGCTGAACTTCACCTCAGATTGACTCCCTCACCAACCGGATCGAGCTTTTCACTTTCTCACTGTTTGTCACCAATGTAACGTTTGTAGACACTTTTATTAAACGTCCTCACTTTCCATAGAATAGATATGTGTTTAAAATACTTAGTGATCCGATATAAAACCGTAGGTAGCAGTACCGCTGCCTCACTGAAGGGGGCGTGCCGAGCCCACCGGTTCCTGCTGGTTCTGCTGTCTCTTCTACGCAGAGACAAAATCAGAGAGTCCAGTTCACTACAGTAGTCCTTTTTTTTTAAATCTTTTGCTCCGAATGCAAAAATGGAAAATTTTATATCTAAGCCAAACCCCAGAAAATCCATTAATTTTTACATTTTAAAAATTAACCTATAATTTTGTCTAGATTTTTTTTAAATATTTTTTCGTATATAATTGAAAATACATATTTTTTTTTTTTCAAAAAATGATGATGAACCTGATCCTGATGATGAAGAATTGCGACGGCAGATTAAGAGCACTTGAACCAAATGGACTCTTTCTCTAAGCCGATACATAGTTAACGTTCTCCTTTGGCCCAATATGGACCTTTCACACGTGTGTGTAGAGAGTTCTGATATGAGGAATGAAACAGAACCAGCAGAACCAGTAATTAAACGGTGAATTTAATCCCCTTTATTTAGTTCATGTATTTGTAAATCTGACTCTGAAAGGGTCCCTCTCCCCAGCAACACTCTCCACCCCAGACTAGATGAGATAGATATCTAGATATCTATCTCCCTCCTATGAATTCTGGGTCGGCTCCGGAGTCTCCTTCCATTTGGATGAGCCTGGAAAACCTCCAGAGGGAACCGTTCCTGATCCCTTGTCCACCAGAACTTCTGCTCCTCCTGAGCAGCACCTCCGGTCTGGATGTCTGAGCTCTGAACCGCACCTCTAAGTTTGGGCCCAGACAACCCGCAAAGGATCAAGGATCATTTTATTAATCCTCCGGGAGACAAATTGTTGTTCAGCCAGCAGCACATCAGACAACATCAAAACAACAAGGAGAATAAACCGATGGATAAACAAAGTGAAACTGGAACATGGAACTACATGATTTAAGGGACAGCGATCATCTCCTCTCCACGTGTGCTGCTGCCGATTATTTTTAGCTTCTTCTGTTGTTTATTGGTGACGGTGGCCTGCTGTAATTTCCTGTAATTGGCTTAAAGATTGGTTCAAACCATCCAAAAAGTGCTTCCATACCGTAAAAAGATGGGGACCATGGTTCAGTTTGATCCAGACGGGATTTTGTCGGACCGAATTCTGGCTGCTCGACCTGGACCTCGGTCTGAAGAGATTTGACAACTGCAATTTTGGTCTGGATTTGAACTGAAAAGTCAGAAGGTCTGGAGCAAAAATAGAGCGGTGAAAGCCCCCTCGGAAGATGAAGCGAATACCAGCTGGTATGATGGAATCAGGCAGGAGAACGTCTTCAGCTTCTTCTTCTTATTTGCACAGTCGTTCCTTCATTTTTCCACTCGGGGCTTCACTTTTTCCAAAACCGAACACATGGAAGTTCCTTGATGAAGATGTAATAATGAAATTGTGATGTTCACAGCAACACGACTTTGCTTCTGCCACAACGGACCTGGTCACCACGTGTTCCCACCCTGAATGAATCCATTTGTCCGTGTTGACCCTTTCCCATTCTTCATGTTCCCCATCACTCAGCAGACTGCGGCGTGGTCCAGATGTGTAGGTGTAAACATGCCGGTAATTAGGCCAGAACTTTCTCTGATCTCCTTTCAAAGGCTCTGACTCGCTACAGACACATCCTCTCTCTCCACGACCCCAACACCCTGCCACTGAGCAGCTCTACACCCAAGGCAAATATTTGGGGAAATAGCAGCTAACCCTGTGTTATAAACACACACACACACACTGACACACACAGACAAACACTCTCTAACACGTGCACACATACACACACACACACACAGTCAGACACGCACACACACACATTTCTAACACGTGCACACAGACACAAACACACACATATTCAGAAACACACACTAACACACACACACACACAGTCAGACACGCACACACACGGACGCACACACAACCACACACACACACTGACACACACAGACAAACACACTCTAACACGTGCACACAGACACAAACACACACATATTCAGAAACACACACTAACACACACACGTACACACATATTCAGACACGCACACAGACACACACTCACACTCACACACAAACAGACAATCAGACTCACGCACAAACCCACACACAGGCACATGCACAAACTCACACAAAATTAAACACACACAGTCAGACACATACACACCCACTCACACACAATTACACACACAGACACAAACAACGCCACACACACACACTGACACATACAGACTAACATACTCTAACACGTGCACACAGACAAAAAAACACACATATTCAGAAACACACACTAACACACACACAGACAGACACACACACACGCACACACATATTCACACTCACACACAAACAGACAATCAGACTCACGCACAAACCCATGCACATGCACACATTCACACAAAATTAAACACACAGTCAGACACATACACACACACTTACACACACACTCACACAGACAAAGACACACACAGACATGCACACACGCACACACACACAAACACTCACACAAACATACACACAGACAAACACACTTACACTTACACACAAACACACACACATACACAGACACACAGACACACACACTCACACAGGCATGCACACACACAGACACCAACACACAGACACTCACACAAACATACACACACACACTCACACACACACACTCACACTTACACACACACACAGACACTCAAACAAACATACACACACACACTCACACTCGCATACACACACATACTCAGACACACACAAACACACAGACACGTGCACAGACACAAACACACACTCACACACACACTCAGACACACACAAACACACAGATGCATACACACACACTCACACAGACACATGAACAGACACACACAAACACACACACGCACAGACATATACAAACACACACACACAGACACTCACACACACACACACACACAGACACACGCACAAACACACACACACACACACACACACACACACCTCTACTGGTCATTCCTTCATCTCAAGTTCTAATATTATTCTAACTCCGGAGCGGACCCTCCTCTGGGATCCTGCAGTCTACAATATCACCAGCACTAAGACCCCATTATTTTATCATCAAGCTAAATAAAATCACTGGGTCAATCTATTAACTGGTGTTTATGTGAATAATTTAAACGACTTCAGCTGAGTGGTGTAACGGTGGGGTCTTCAGGCAGGAAATGTGGAAGGGTGGGCTCTCCGGGGGTTTAACACTCACTCTACAGTTAATGCGCCCAAACTTTCCCCCCTTTGAACTGAAACTGATGCCTTAAAGGAGTTTTTGTGTTTTTAATCCTGGGTTCCATATTTTGCAAAAATAAATGATTCAGACTTATGTAAAAGGTTCTGATCCGGTCCAGTGGATTGCCTCAGCTGTTGCGTAACTCTTTTGGGGCAAGTCAGGCGTCAAAGTTCCACTCTCTTCACTCGCTGCGTTTTTTTTCCAGTCCCAGGCTGATTTTGTTACTCCGACAATATTGTGTAAAGAAGTCGTCCGGAGACGGACCTGTTCGTTAAAGAGCAAAAAAAAATCTTTAACCAGAACCACTCCGGAGCCTCACGAGAGGTCCGAGCCAGCGTGCGTTCTGCGTCACTGTGCAAATGTTTGCGCTGCGCTCAAAGCCTTGAAGAGCAGCTGGGGGAGAACAGCTTATTCCAATTACACGAGGTAACAACAGGAACTTCAGCTTCTGGCTTCACGTTCCGTCCTCCGTGGATGATGATTGTGTCCGATTCAAGACGAGGAGACGGCCCAGTGATCGTAATAAGGGCTTCAAACATTTTACTTTTCACTCTTGCTGATTAATGTTTTGATTTTGCACATTTTGAGTCCTTATTCTAGAAAAATGGGACAGAACCTGATCAGAATCCAACCCAGTGGCAGCATGTATATGGTAAAGAGAAAGGGGCCACGGAGAGAGCCCTGGGGGACACCACGGGTCAAAGGGGCCACTGAGGGGGAGGCATTAACAATGGCTATTGATAAAGTCAAATGCAATTCCATTGTGTTTTTTTTGGCATATTAAAGCGTGTTAGGAATTACGAAACAGAATAATGTAACTTGGTACAACCCGAAATAAAAAGACTAATAAGGGTGAAATAGTTTTCTATAAACATACTTTAGCAAAAGGTTGCGATATTCATAAGTTTGTGGGGGGGGGGTTTTCTTCTTCTTTTACTGTTTGAGCGAATGATTTGTCGTTTAATGGTAATTTTAGAGTGTCTAAGACGGGGGTGTCAAACTCAATCAAAATTAAAGACGGAGACGACATCGAGGGCCGAACAGAACTCAAACTGGGTCATTTTTAATATGAGGTATTGTGACTATTATATTATTATTTTATTGACTCATTTTATAGAATTCTGAACAAACCAACAGAACAAAAAATACTCAAATTACAGATTAAATTCAAAATATATGGACATAACTCATTTTTGTGTCTCCTTCTCTATCAGCAGAGTTACACAGAATTAACAGTTAAAAGTTTTTATTCACAGGCAGAAAAGTTACATTTTACAGGTTAAAAATTACATCTAAAATCAACAAACATGAACTTTTAATGTCCTTTGGTAAATGTCTCGACTAATTCAGACATTTCTGTCTTCTGTCACAATAAAACAGTTAAAGTAGAAAACAGTCAGGAACAGACTGAAAGTGTATTTCACATTAAATGTGAACAACTTCATGTGTTTTCTTGTTTTTAACGCAGCAGCACCGACGCATGTTGAACGGCTGGAGGACGTGAACGCACCTCGCCAATTAATAAAAACGTGCGTTCTATTGACTTATACGTTTATTATTTATCTTTAAAAAACTTATATCTCCTCCGGTTCTCCGTTTCACCTCCTCTAAGGATTAACAAATGTTTATCGGAGTGACTGGATGAACGCTGGTAACAGAGGAGCAGGGAGAAGCGCCGGCGTTATTGATCGACGTGCCGGCTATCGCAATGCATTCTGGGATTTGTAGTATCTTAAGTGTTTGCGCCGTATAGCAGTTATTATAAAAATTAAATATTTTCTGGCAGGGCCAGATATAATTGTTGTACAGGCTGGATGTGGCCTTGAGTTTGACAAGTGTGGTCTCAGGTATTAAATTGATATTTGCCCCAAAGTAATAAAACTAGTTGTACATTTTTTCCCCAAGGTGATGACATTAAAGTGGTAAAAGGCTCTCTGAAGGTACAACCAGAGTACAGATGCCGGAGATGTCAATCAAAGTCAATGTTTGATCCAACACAGGCCTGTTGACGGGCAAACAGTATTTTAAGCAGGTGTAATAGTCTCTCCCACACCTCCATCGGACAGAACCTTAGTTTTAATAAATTACTCTCAGGCCCTACCATATGTCCGTCCGTAAATCCCTCCTATTTCAGAGATGTGTCTTCTTTCAGGGAATCATGAAGAAAAGTTTAACTTTTAAATGTCTAATAGCTTAAAAGGTTTAATCAGGTAATTACATTTTATGACCTAAGAAAACATCTTCAGGAGTTCACCAGCGATGTTTGATGATCGACGTCATTCCTGCTCTGACATCATCTCCGGCTCCTGTGTGGTCTCCTAATGGCCATCCGTCCATCCTGATGGCAGCTGGTCGGCACGAACAAATTTACCCAACCTGTATTCTTTCTACAAGTAGAAGTAAAGTTACTTGCATGAAAATTATTTCACGCAAGTAACTTTACATATTAAATATTAAATATTTTAAACATTTTGTCACCTTTAGAATCTCTCTCTCTCTCTCTCTCTCTCTATCTATCTATCTATCTATCTATCTATCTATCTATCTATCTATCTAACTATCTATCTATCTATCTATCTATCTATCTATCTATCTATCTATCTATCTATCTATCTATCTATCTATCTATCTATCTATCTATCTATCTATCTATCTATCTAACTATCTATCTATCTATCTATCTATCTATCTCTCTCTCTCTCTATCGCTGTCTCTATCTCTCTCTCTCTCTCTCTCTATCTCTCTCTCCCTCTCTCTCTCTCTCCCTCTCTCTCTCTCTCTCTCTCTCTATCTATCTATCTATCTATCTATCTATCTATCTATCTATCTATCTATCTATCTATCTATCTCTCTCTCTCGCTCTCTCGCTCTCTCTCTCTCGCTCTCTCTCTCTCCCTCTCTCTCTCTCTCTCTATCCATCTGTATTATTATTATTATATATTACTAGAAGGAGGCTGATGTTCAGAGCTGCAGCAGCTACAGAGGTTCTGGGAGAAGGTCGGGGAAGTTGTGTTAAGAAAAAGAGGTGACGATTTGTGATCAGCTCCGCCGGTGAGATGTTTGCTTCGAGGGTGCTGACGGAGAAGTCTCGAGAAGGCCAGAAGGATTTTGGGAAAGCGTTGGACAGGGTGCGGAGAGAGGAATCGTGGGATTGAATGAGGAAGCCTGGAGAGACCGAGAGGCGTGACAGCACCTTGAAGGATGGGTTCAAGGGTCGGCTCTGAGCCCCTTCCATAGTATCGTAAGAAAAACTTTATTTCAATTTCAATTCCTGCAATCAACAGTCCAAAAAATATATTCAGCAGGAATGAACATTATGTACAGGAAAGGAAAAATGTGAAGAGTAGAAAGTTCTGTTATCTCTGTTAAAACGTCGGGAGCAGAAATACAAAGTGGTCGGAAAAATAAAGACTGAAGTAAAGGACCGATACGTAAAGACTCAAAGATATTGTAAAACAGCAAGATAATAGACCTCCTCACCCGGCCAGTTCAATTATGAAGTATTTGTACTTTGTTACTTCCCATCTTTACTCGTTTTCAAAACAGGATCTTATATTTTATTGGAATATTTCATTTGGACAGCTACTGATTTCAACCTCAACGGCGTCCCCATCAGTTCAGAAGGAACCGGACGGCAGATGTGGACTTATGTCGGAGTAAAAGAAACTGACTAGAAACACATGCAAGAAACCGTAGAGTCAGAGTCGGTTATACACCTTCTTTTCTCCGCGTGACGGTCGTTCATGCCGAAGACATTGGTTTTCCTGTGGATGGCAGTAATCGAAGGAGGAATCTTAATCCCTTAAATAAATCATTCTTGAACACAGAATCAATATTTACAACTTCAAACCAAGAATGCGTCTGCTCGGACTCCTCGGCACTCCGCTCTGAGGCTTGTTCCATACGGCAAGCCAGGCTTATTCCACTTAGTCTGACTTCATTTCACTTGATCCACTTCCATGAGCTTTAATGTTGTTGAAGCTCAGTTGCTATGGTTACTTAGGCTGGAGAAACGGGCCCTGACCCGGGGCGGGTTAACCCTCGGTTGTTGCTGGACCGGAGTCCCAGAATCACCGATGAGAGAGATGATTTTTTATTTTTTTTTACCGCTGTGCTGCCAGATTATTCCCCTTTATTAACCATAATCAGGGTCAATCAGTCAGAATATAAGAGATCGTCATGAGTAACCGCGCGACGGATAATTCATGCAGCTGCTGACTGACCCGGTTTAAAAGCTATTATTATCTGAATTTTCTCATCCAAATGTCCTAAACTGCACATATGTGGACCTCGGTGATGCAAGTTGAAGCAGCGATTCATGGAAAAAGGATTCTCTAATGGCAGCGGCCTCTTCCAGCAGGAAAACGCTCCCTGACACACTGCAGGAACGCTTCAGGAACGGTTGTTGGAAAACAACAATGAGCTCAAGGTGTTGACTCGGCCTCAAAAGTCCCCCGATTCCGATCCAATGGAGCATCTGTGTCGGACGGTCCCGGCCGTGGACTTCCCCACCTTCAAGCTTCCAGGAATCCAAGGTTCTGCTGCTAACGTCTTTTGCTCCGAGCTCAGCTTCGCAGGTCTTGGTCAGATCTGGAATAGATCTTCGCTGCAGCAGCGAAGATCTTTTTTCAGGGTATTAAAGTGGTACAATGAAGAAGAAGATGAAGATGAAAAACCGTCGACGTAATAAGTAGAGAGATCAGAGATCTCCTGGTGACAGGTTACTATTAACCCAGCATAACCCGACACACTGCAGGGACAATAATAGCGAGCAGCTCTGGTCCACAGTTCTGGATCTGGGCGCCAAAAGCGCGTGCTGTACCTTTAAGTGTCTCCTCACCACGGGGGAATTACTCACGGACCTCAGTGAATCTTTGTTTCCACTAACAAAGACGCCATGGAAGGTTAAGCTCAGCGTCTCTGGAGATGTTCGCCGGTTGGACTGATTAGTCCGGCTAATGGCGCATGTGTAAGGCTTGTTTGGCGTCCGACATGAAAGATGAGAGTTTTTGAGTGAACCCAGCAGCGCCAGGCCCGCTAGTTCAAAGCTGTAGGTGCTGAAAGAATGAAAATGGAAGCAGATGAGCACTTGTGAAGGTGGATTCCAAGGCCAACCGGGGATTCAGATTCAGCTGGATGTTTATATCTGCTGCATTTGTTTGTTTTTACGTGATATTGTTGTTTCTCTCCACTAGAAGAATAAGAATAATGAACCATCAAAGCTTTTACAGCAAATACATCGTCAGGGAAATTCAGAATAGACTCAGGATAGTAACAGTCTCACCGTGAGGAAATTCATCGGATGTGTAGATTAGTGGAGCACACAGATGAAAGTGAAGCTGTAAGGAGCCAAAGACGGGTTAAATAGTCCGATGAGCAGCACCGATACGTTTTCCTCCAGAGATGAAGACTGAGAGCCAACCTTCATCATCAGCAACAAAACCACCAGATCTGATGGTGGGATGGGCATACACACACACACACACACACACACACACACTCACACACTCACACATACACACACACAAAAACACACACGCATACACACACACATACACACACACATACACACACACACATGCACACACACACACGCATACACACACACATACACACACACACACACATACACACACGCATACACACACACATACACAAACACACATACACACTCACACATACACACACACAAAAACACACACGCATACACACACACATACACACACACATACACACACACACATGCACACACACACACGCATACACACA
>VRLP01008078.1:0-18357 GCA_009660295.1 Lophius piscatorius
CATTGTCCTGCTGGAAGGTCCAACCACGACCCACTTTAAGGTTCCTGACAGGCTTTTAGGTCTTCATCCAGTCTCTGCTGGTGTTTGATGGAGTCCATGGAACCATGTCCTTAACAAGATGTCCAGAACCTTTGGAAGAAAAACAGCCCCACAGCAACAGAGCTCCACCACCAGACTTTCGCAGTGGGTATGAGGGGCTTTTCTCTATGGCTTCCTTTCTTGCTAGGCCACACCCATCTTAGATGTTTGTAGCCTAAAAGCTGTACGTTGGTCTCATCTGACCTCTGACCTTGTTCCAGTGAAAGTCCCAGTCGGATTTGTCAAACTGTAGCAGTGTTAGCTTGTAGCAGCGTTAGCTTGTGTGTGGACGACAGCAGAGGCTTTTTTCTTGCTACCCTCCCAAACAGCTGGTGTTGGTGTCGGCGCCATCTGATGTTGGTTAGGGAGACTTTCTGACCCCAAGATTCATCTGACCTCTGACCTCTCTAGCTGTGATCCTTGGAGAGTCTTTATCCAGTCCAACCATCCTCCTCACAGTGTGTGGGGTCAGTTTGCAGGAACTTCCTCTTCCAGGCTGATTTTGTGTCAACTCATAATATACCCCAGTCAAACAGGAAGTCATTGTTCCCCACAGTCATTGGAAATACGATCCAAGATGCAAAAATAAATAAATATATATGAATAGACATAAATTTAAATTTATGTTAAGAATGTCATTTTTTTTCTTCAAATTTTGTTAGTTGATCAAAATTTAACTTCTTTTCCTTTTTTTGGGGACCAAGCAGGGGAGGGGAGGGGCAGCAGGGTTTGGGCGGACCACCGTGGGCTCGGACCCCTCTGTGCCTCCTACATTAGCAGAGATGTCAGAATAACCTCGGCGTGTTTCTCCCCGTCGGCTGACAGCACTAATGCTCCCATCATAAACCTCTGACGGCTTCTATATAAGGCGTCTGAAGCTGCTGGTGACACCCCGGTGGTCCGACAGCACTAACATCAACATTGACTTATAAGGAGGAGCGGGCAGGAGAGGAGCAGCCGGGGAGAAGGTGTGAGGTTTTAACGGGCACCGTGACTCAACATCCCAAACATTGTTTTCGATATGTTTACAGAGAGTGACGCGGCTGAAGAATGTCGCGTTCCTTCAAGACCTCCCGTTAGCTGGAGAGCCCGGTCTGCACAGGACGTGACACACAATGCAACAGGAAGTGGTCTGATGAGAGCCGGAGCAGGGGATAAGAGTGATACCAGAGGAAAACATGTTAAATGGACCCCCCCCCCCCTTCATTCATTCATCACTCTCTGATGGCGAAAAAAGGTTTTCATTTCCTGCGTTTAATGATTTTTCTGCGTCGGGAATGGAACCGAATGGAACCGACCCCCCCCCCCAGCTCAGCCCCGATTTAATCGCTCTAATTTCACCGAGCGCCTCGTCTGAATATTGAAACGAATCATTGTCCCGATAAGATCCTCGATTTTATTGTAATTAATCTGAGAAGAGGAGGTTTATTGGTGGATGTTGTTGTTGTTGTTGTTTGTTTGTGTGTTTGTCAGAAAACGGGTCAGATTATAAACGGGTTCGGTCCCATCTTTGATTAAAGGGTTAATTCTTTTTTGTATCCCGTCGGTCTGATAAACAAATCTTTTCACGCTGACTTCAGAATGTGGCGGAGACTCTGCGGCGGTAAAGACGAGACCGCCGCTCTGATGATGCTGCGGCGCCGGCGGGGGAATAAAGAGCCCGATGGTGATGAATGGGAAGTTCTGGTGCAGGAAGGAAGAGACGCATATTCCAGATATTACCCACAAACACTCAGGAAACTGAAGTGGTGGTGTCGCTGGAGACCAAACAGGATGTTGGTAAGTGGAGTGGACCGTCTCCGTCGTCTCGTTGCTCTTCGTCTCTGCCGTCTGTCCTTATTGTTGCTGCGTCCATCTCAGGGAACGTCTCCGTCTCTGGAGGAAGTCGCCGTCACCATCCAGCTGATGAAGGGCTGAAAGTCGCGGCGCTGGTGTTTTGTCTACTTGTGCCGTCGGCCATTCATTATCGGGAGATTAGTTACATCACGGCACGAACGGCCCGACCCAAAGAACCCTCAGCAGAACCTTTCAGCCACAAATACAAATGATGCTTCGACCCAATAATGGATCTTATGAGATACAAGAAACATGAATGAATGGTTCCTTATAATGTTCACAGGTAATCCTTCAGGGAACAGGTAGTTCACCAGGGAACATGTAATCCACCAGGGAACAGGTAATCCACCAGGGAACATGTAATCCACCAGGGAACAGTTAATCCCCGAGGGAACAAGTAATCCTTCAGGGAACAGTTAATCCACAAGGGAACAAGTCATCCACCAGGGAACAGTTAATCCCTGAGGGAACAAGTAATCCTTCAGGGAACAGTTAATCCACAAGTGAACATGTAATCCATAATGGAACATGTAATCCACCAGGGAACATGTAATCCACCAGGGAACAAGTAATCCCTTAGAGAACAGTTACTCAACCCGGGAACCGGTAGTCCTTATTATTATTATTGTCCTTTTATTACAACAACAATAATGATGATAATAATAATAATAATAATAATAATGATAATAATAATAATAATAATAATAATAATAATAATAATAATAATAATGATAATAATATTAATAATAATGATAATAATAATAATAATGATAATAATAATAATAATGATAATAATATTAATAATAATGATAATTATAATAATAATGATAATAATAATAATAATAATAATGATAATAATATTAATAATAATGATAATAATAATAATAATGATAATAATAATAATAATAATAATAATATTAATAATAATGATAATAATAATAATAATAATAATAATGATAATAATAATAATAATAATAATAATAATAATATTAATAATAATGATAATAATAATAATAATGATAATAATAATAATAATAATAATGATAATAATAATAATAATAATAATAATAATAATAATAATAAAACATTCAGTCAAACTGACCTTCAGAGAAGAAATATATTATTTTGTATTTAGTGATTATTGATTGAATTAATTTATTGTTTTTTTATTATCTTTATGAAGAGCATTATTTTTTTATTAGATATGAGAAACACAAAGTTAACAGTAAAAAAACCAAAAGAAATGTAGACTTTAATGGATTAAAAATGTCGTGTTCTGCACGTTTTTGTGGGCGATATAATGTCAGAAACGTGCTTCTATCAAATATGCGACAAGTAAAACTCAAACATAATAAGTTCTATTTGATTTTTTTGTTTTATCCCAATGATCAGAAGTTCAAATAATAAAGACAAAATCTGAATTTTTCCAATTTATTGTTTGTTTTTGGTTCAGTCTTAATAGGAATAAAACGTATTCTGCTGTTCCTTTAACAGGATTAAAAAAAGAGGAAAAGGAATATTTTATGTCCCAGCATCTATTTTCATGTTAGGAGCTGTTTTTTTTTTGTTTTGTCATGGGAACCCGGCGCGACTGTTTCCATATGTATTGTGTCAAACATGTTCTGCCGTGGGAGTGGGTGTGGGAAAGCAGCAGCAATCAGAGGGGGATGTGTGAATGGTATTAAGAGTGTGTGTGTGTGTGTGTGTGTGTGTGCTTGAAACAATACCCTGAGGCGATCCAGTGGACCGGTTCGGTGCCCTCTGTTGCTGTACCACCAGATTTTAACACACATTTTACGGCCGCATTCCTCCGCTCTGAAGCCTGGCGGCGGCGCGCTCGCCACAACAGAAAAACATTAGGAGGGGGGTCAGGGGGGCATGCCATTACTCTAAAAGACAAATAGGCCTTCCAAATAAAACATGACACCCTAAACACGGGATCTGGATCCCAAAATGAGCGCCTGGTTGCTCACATGACCTGCTCAGCGTCACATTTCCGCATCAAAAATTCTCACAATCAAAGAGCGCGTGACCCAGTTTTTGGATTCAAACCCTCTGTGGATCGTTTGGTTGTTAACCTCTTCTCCTGAACTGCTGTGATCCGGCTCAGAGTCTCACCAGCTTTAATGTCTCGACGACCCCCTTCACGCCGAGCTGGTGCAGACACGCCCCCCTGGTGACGTCATCTGTGATGTACAACACAGCAGCATTGGCATGTAATTTTCAGTCCCCAAAAATAAGGACCGATCTTTCAGGAAGTTTAAGAAGTTTTGTTTTCGCTTGAGGTTTTCCGTGAAAAGTGTCTGATGATATCATCACGATAGACCTCATGAGTGGAATCATATGAATCGAATGTGGACCAAATCAGAAATTATGCCCCGAGAACCTTTTCAGATAAAACTCCCTCTAGTGGCAGAAATATGCAACTGACTTTTCCCCAAATCAATCCACTTCTTCCTCGCACCAAAGTCTATGTGGATATAAAATCTGGGAATGATCCATGAATTGTTAACGCTTTCAACATGAAGGACCAGCGGACGAATGTCCGCGGCGAGAAATGACGATTCTATAATTTAACGATATAAAAAAATGTTGTTTACCTTCACAACTACGTCGATGTTTTCTATTTACTCAGAGGTTAAGGAGATCCTGGATCTCACACTGTGTCCCCAATTTGAAAACATTTTCCCCTCTTCTTTTGCGTTAGCCGCTAACTGCTGCTAGCGTGTTAGCGTGTGGTCTCCACAGCGTTCATGGAGAATGGCGGGGTGAAGTAAAAGGTGAAGAATCCCTTCACCTTTGTGTCACTCCTTGTAGCCTGATGAGTTTGTCTAGTCCTGGTCCACAAGTCTGACCCCTTTACCTCACCGACCTCCCATTAAATGATGTGAAGCGTGTCAAACCGCCTCTTTAAAAAAAAAGAAGCTTTTAAAGTTAAGTGAGGACACCGAGTTTCCCTCTGGTCGTAAATGCAGCGGGGGCGAGAGTTTTCTGTTTGTGACACTTGTGTACGTAAGGGAGTGAAGAATGAGGATGAAGGTAGCGAGGAGCTTCCTCCTCCCACCTCCATGCGACACGCTGCTGCTCAACACCTCGACTCCACCGGACTTAAACAAAAAAAAAAACACAAAATAAACCAACTCATCATCAGAGATTTTTGTGGCTGTTTTTTAAGGAGGCGGCTAAATAAATGGACCCGGTTTGGATGGTCTCGGTACCGGCACACGTTGTCTGTATTTGTCAGGATTGACAGTAAAAGCTCACAGGAGGAAGCCGTAATGCAGGAGAAGGAGGTGAACTTTGCCTTGTAAGGATCCTCGGGGATGATTTGTCCTAAAACAATCATATGATTCACTCAGGCAGAGCGTTGCTAAGAGCTTGTGTTGAAAACAATCGACTAACCGCTCAGCAACGCCGGACCGGCCCAGGACTTCCAGCCGCTCATGACAGAGCTGTCATCTGAGCGAGGCGGGAGCAGTCGGCGGCGCCTCGCCACCCTTCCTCCCTCTACATGCGGAATGTTGCAGAGCTGAGGGAAAAGCAAAGCGGGAAGGACGTTAGAGGGTGCATGTAGTCAGAGCAGCCGTAACATTAAGACCACCAGCCTAAAACAGCCTCCAGAGGTGTCGCCCTTTAAAAAAAAAAAAATCGTCTTTAAGAATAATCTTTTTATTTCTCCACAAAACTCTAATCTCTAACACAAGAAATATTATTTAAAAAAACATGACATTCTTAACAAATATTAAGCAAATGTTAGATTTTTCACAAAAAAAAAATCTGTTTTCCAAAAACTCTGACCGGAAAAATAAAATCCAATAACTTTAACGTCCTGCTCATCTGTTTGGTTGAGCACATTATAGTCGCTACTTCTTATTGAAAAATGAACCTGTTTATAATATGACCCAGGGACAGTAAGTATATCTAATTTAAACATTTAAACATGTTATCTCCCTAATATATCCCACTGTGAGATAATCAATGCTATCAATCAATGCTATTCTCACGTTGCATGTCAGTGGTTGTAATGTAATGGCTGATTGCTGTAAGTTTGGTAAGTGAGTGTTAAAGACGCATAAAGAATAGACGCTCACAGAAACAGGAAGCCCAAGAAGGTTTTTACACTGGAGGAATTTCCTGCCTTTAAGATGTGAATCGCTGCGTTTCTACAGGAGAGACGGGGAGGGAGGAGAGAGAGGGAGGGAGGAGAGAGAGGGAGGGAGGAGAGACAGGGAGGGAGGAGAGACAGGGACACTTTAGCATTTAGAGCCAGAACATGCTACAGTGGCTCCTTTTTCTCAGGGACTCACATCGTAGCGCTTCAAACGTCAGTTCTGACCTTTCACCTTCCATCAGAACATTTCCTCGCTCCATCCGCAGCTAATGACCGACACCACCGATCCGAAAGATCCGAAAGGAACAAACAAGGAGTTAAACCCCCTGATTGTTGCGACTGTTGACGGGGGGGGGGGGGTGTACACGCTATCAGGTTGCCTGTTGTGGCCTTTATCCGTCTGTTCCCAGGTGGTAAAATGATGTTTATTCTCTGACTTAAAGACCCCCCGCTTCCTGAGGCAGCTATCCGGGTGTCTCCCCCGCCCCGCCCCGCCCCCCCACACCTGAGTCCAACAGCTCACAGTTGGTGCTACAAAGGAGAAGTGGGATGCGGCCGGCGCCTCAGGGAAAGAAGACCCCAGGCAGAAGAGATGGTATGCTGAACGAGAATCAGTGACAAAAGCTCAATTCTGAAGTTACGACTAGACAAGGGTGTATCCCTGAAAAGCCCCCTGTCCCCTGCATTATAAATGCTTCCCCCCCATTCAAATGCACCCAATTTGGATTAAATCGGACCAACGGTTGAGAAATGAAGGCTCAAAACTTTGGAGATAAAGCTCCGCCTACTAGTGGAAATATGCAGCTGACTGTTCCCAAAATCAATCCAGTTCTTCCTCACACTAAGGTCTATGGGGCAGAGATGGCAAATCCATAACATCCCAGACTTTTCGGGGCGGGGGGGGGAACTAAGGAAAATTATAAAGTCGATGCAAAGCCGAGGGTAGACAAGGATTTTCATCGAGATACGTGAAGTGCGTTTGTACGAAGTGAGAGATCTCAATTTGTGTGATTACGACACAATAGCCAAGGAGACATTGTCCAGATGTCAAACATCAGGATGTCAGTTGGACGCTGATGTGAAGATGGAGGACAAGCTCATAGTGGCCGTATTCGTACAGCTGACGCTTTCTGTCGACAGTCACACGGCGCTGGGGGTTCGGACATATCTGTGACTTCCACAGGAAACATAAAGCTGTGATCGCGTTAACTTTGGTCATAACGTTACGTCGGATCTTGTTGATGTAAACGTAACATTTGTGGTGAGTTTACCGAACAACACGGCCTCACCGATGACTTCATGTTTGCTAACGGAGTAACGATAGTCAGAGAAAAACCCCTTTGAGGTACCGACAAGGCTTTGATGTGAAAACCTTTTCCATCAGCGTTATTATCAGCTGTTTCTTCATCGAAAGTATCGCGATGACAGAAACATCTTTGATGGTCACATGACACACGCCCTACTTCTGATGAAACTCGTCATCTATTGGTTGCTGTCGCCGCACGTAAACACCGTTTCCGATTAGATCAATGTTCCCGTAAACAGTCAAACAGGAATATTCTTTCGGAATGAGGTGGAGCAATGACGGCCCATCAAACTTCCTGACGTTTGGACGGATCGGCGAGATGAAGATGAGGTCCCGCCTTGAACAGACCTTGTGAACAGACCCTTGATTTTCCCGAGGTTTCACTCTTTGAGACTTCCTGGTTAATGTGAAGAACCAGCAGCTGGTCAGGTTTAGCTAATCTTAGCTTAAAGACAGGAAAGAGAGGGTAACTTATCCTGCAAAATGAGACAAAATGAGTTTTCAGGCGCCTCTAAAACAGACTAATGAGGTTTTAAGTGTGAGGGAATGTTTGCTGCTTCCAGAGAGGGAGGAAGACGAGAAGATTGATACTCATACATCTATAAATTAAATATTAATGCTAAAGCCAGGAAGTTTACTTAGAGGATATTATTAGCTCAGTTCATCCGAGACCATCTTCATTTGTGAGTTATCGAGGTTCTGGTTGGCAGATTATTACCTCTTCCCTAGGAAGGCAGGTCCAGGTCTGGTTGGGCACAATTTGGAACCAGTTCCTTGTGTGTCCATGGCCAAAGACTCGGCCCGCTGCCAGGAAAACTGGTGCAAGAGTGGAACCGAAAACCTTGCTGGTCTAGAAACAATAACAAGTTACGTCAGTCACTGGGGACGGGGTTCTTGAACCCAACCCAAACTTTGAGAGGCCTCGTTTTAAAACAGCTTGAGGAGCAAACTGACTCAAACTAATGGATTACAGCAGGGGTTGGACTAAACCAGGAGAGTCTGCAGGGATCCTCAACTGAAGTCCAAAAAGAATTAGATGGAGTTTTTAAGGACAAAGAAAGAGATTATGAGATTATATCTCATAAAAGTCGGGGTTATTTTGGAATAGCCAACGCCTCCGATTTCCTTCGTGTTGACGCGATAACTCGCAAAGTATTTCATGGATCATTTTCGTTGTTTGTACCAACATACACCTTAGTGTGAGGAAGAACTGGATCGATTTTAGGAAAGGTCGGTTGCATATTCTACCACAAACGTGACTTTGATCTCCAAAGTCGCGGTATCCGGGTTTGATGCAGATGTTTAGGGCGCCGTTTGTAAAAGTGACCCATGTTGATTTAAAGGACAATATTTTGCCACATTGAGCTCCAAATGCTAAAAATCTAAATGTTGGACCTAAATGTTTAGGATGGTGAAAATGACCCGGTTGAGTTAACGGCTCTCCGATTCTTCAGGTAGACGAGATGTTCACTCACTTGAGCTTCTCAAACATGGAGGACAAAAATGGCTGCCCCCATTCTCTGACCAGACAATTTACTCTAATAGTTCTTATTTAACATCTAGGACACTTTTTCTTTTATACAAAAATATTATTCTAAAGACGCAACTTATACATAACTTTAATTCCAAGGGTTCAATCAGGGGGATTGCTTGTGCAACGCAGGGGATCGGGGGCTTTTCAGGGATATACCCTTAAGGACTAGTTCTTAGCAGGTTCACCTTGTGGAACCAACTGGACCTGGCTCCAGCACCAGCTTGGAACCCAAACCGGGTTGGCTTTGGTGGGAGGTGTTCCCTCTGGACGGAGGTCGGCGGGCTTTTGGCTCCAGGTCCGTTCTAACAAACGTCATTCTTCATCTCCTCATCCGACTCTCAGAAAGAAGTTAAATCAGAAACAAATCCCTCAAATCCTCAAGCTCTCCTCCAGGTTGCGTTGAAACTTATGACATAGAATCTTCCTTTCATGTTCGGCCACATCTTTTAAAGAGCCTCATAAAACATCGTGAAGCAAATGAGAGCCAGCTGGATGGAAACACTCAGGTGACACCTTCAGACTTTGATAACGCCGCCACTCTTCTGGCTCTTCTGGCTCTTCTGGCTCTTCTGCCACGGCTATTAATAATTTGTACCACTATAGTGGAAAAGATTCTCTCAGTTACCCTGGTGGACGAGAGCTGATGCCTGCCTGACAAATATACATCTATACAAAGATAGAAGTGCCAATATGTGAGGTCTATATTTAAATTTGTTGGCCAGCTGTGCAGAGAGAGTTCTGCAAACGGTTCTGTGAGGGTTCTGCAGCGCTCTGTTCTGATGTGTTGCCGGCGGGGCCAAGTGATGATGTCAAAGCAGAGGCATTGGAATAAAACCACACCCACCTTTTTCAGCTGAAATCACAAAATGGAAAATAGTGATCAGCCCGCCAGGCTACAATATGCATCACTGAAAGCAGAACCGTCTCGGGCTTCTCACACAGAACTTCCCTCACCCAACACTTCTAGTCATGTTGCTACACTCTAAAAAACTTCTGGATTAAAAAACGACCCACTTTGGGCGTATTTGGTGACCCAGTCTAAAAAGTGCAGACACACATTGTTTTAACGCATCAGTGTTGGTTGATTGGGTTTGACCCAATAAGTTGGTTTTGAAGATTGGTGGGCAATTATTACTTTCAGTGAGAGAAACAAACAACAAGTGGGCGAAAAATAGAAATTCTGAGTTACTAGTCTTACATGGCCGCGGGTTAAAATGACCCGTTTATTCCATAAACAGTTGATTTTAACATTCGGTTGCTGAAAAGCCCCCCAATCCCCTGCGTTGTACAAGCAATCCCCCTGATTTAACTCCTCAAAATTAAATATGAAGTTATGTCTGAAAGACAAGATGTACCGAACCGTCCCAAAATCACACCAGTTCTTCCTCACGCTAACATTTACGTAGCTGTAAAATATGAAGGTGATCAATTAAATAGTTTTTGAATTATTACGTTTACGCGATGACGATTCCATAATATTGAGGACTTTAAGGGGATATAATAACTAGCTGGCTAGCTTGGTTGCTACGTGGGGGTTAACAATCGAGCTAGCTGACGAATGAAATGTCTGCATAAAACAGAATACTGTTTGCACTCTATCACTTGTTTAGCATCAGTGGTCACAACTGACCAGCTGACCTATTTTGACATAATTTGCTGCAACTCAAGAATTTTAAACAATAGCTAACGTTACCTAACGTCAGCTAGCGATGCATTGGGTAACGCGTGTGAGCTAACATAGCAAGCTGAGATCATTTTCAGGTCACTTTAATGCTAAATATGAATTATCTTGATCATTTTAAGCTAGCGTATCTTTTAAGCTAGCGTATCATGTGAGCGACAGTTTCATGGTCTTATTATTTCCTTATACACCGGAATAACGCCAAAGTATTTAAAAATAATAATAAGCCACGATTTAACGTAGCATCTCGCTATTTTTTAACCCAATGTACATTCAACTCACCCAAACCTCTTACCCAGCATCATCAGCCCAGCATTTGGGTTTTTTTTTTTTTTCTATGTGTACTACACTGAAAGATGTTTGTAAAACCAGAGATGAGCACAAGACCTAAAATAAATGTTTCTGCTACTATCTGAAGAGTCCTTTCCTGTGAGATGTCACCTAGATAGATTAGGCTGGAGAGATAACATGAGGAGGCTCTGCTCAACAGAAGGGAACAGTGACTAGGAACTGATACCACTGTCATCTATTTCTGACGCCCGCCTCATCTGACTCACCTCAGCGGTGAGGTCATACGACTGCACTGTAAACAAAAACAAGTTAATGGAACTCACATAATGTGAGACAATCAGCTTCCATGAATAAAGTCTGAGGAGATCTGAGATTAAATATTCACCTCCATGAGATCTAGTCAACATTTTACAAGTAGTCCTAAACGCTCATTTTGAAAAGCCCCCAATCCCCTGCGTTGTCCATGCAACCCCCACTGATTGAACTCCTCAAATTAAAGGACATATTGACATTGAATTGGAAAGTTGAGAAACCGTGGGCCCAAACTATTTTGCAGCTAAACTTCCCCCTAGTGTCAGAAATATCTAACCGACCTTTCCAAAAATCAATCCAGTTCTTCCTCACACTGAGGTATATGTGGGTATAATATTCTAAAATGATCCATGAACCCAACCCAACGATCCGTCCAGTTGTGTCTAAATTTAGCTTTGCAGAACCTTCATGATCAACACGATAACGTAGAAAATATTTCATGGATCGTTTTCTAATCTAAAACCCACATAGACTGCAGTGAGAGGAAGAACTGGTATGATTTGGGGGAAGGTCCGATTTAATCCAAATTTGGTGCAGATAAATGAACTGGAGGAGATCTATCTAGTATATATCGTATTTTATTCTAATTGTTCGTATCGTAACTCCTTGGGGGCCTTTTTTATAACAAAACAAACAAAAAACACAGGTTCTGGTCCAATACTTCCCAACCATCCGTCTAGTTGCGTCTAAATTTAGCTCCTAAGAATCGACTCAAGCACGAGTTCAATCAGGGGGTTGCTGGAACAACTTATTGGGGGCTTTTCAGGGACAGACCCTTACTGTCGGAGGACGACAGCGTGGGACGAGTTTTCATGGCTACATTTGATCTCTCTTTTAGCCAACTTTGCAATGAACTTTGACCCTCCTTCGTCTGCAACTTCACCCCCACAACCTAAAAAGAGAAAGAGACCCTTCCAGGATTAGGGCCTTGAACCATCAAATGCCCCCAACAGCTGTGAACCGCCTCCCCCCAGACTGTCCGGATTATTCCCATCGGCCCGCTGTTGGGCTTCTCTGCCTGTGTCGCGGCGCTCCAGCCCAGTTATAAATACGAGCAGCACTTGACTGGGAGTTCATGTTGTGAGTGTCAAACAGCCAAATTCGGCCCCTGTGTTCCGTCCCCCCAGGCTTCTGGTGATTCAGTTAAACCAACAGTCCCTGATTCCAGCTGGCCACCGTAGGTTTATTAAAGGTCTCGTTTCAGTGAGAAGTTGCTTTTCACAGCCCGACCACTTTCCACTCCGAGGCAGGAGTTTGAAAACTCCCACCAGGGCCCGGCATCAGTGGACCTCACGGCCAGAACACTGTAATTAGGCAGAAGTACGCACAGATGAAACACTGACTCACAAGTCCAAGCCATACGGCTATAATTAAGGCCAGGCTGGAGAAATTAGTATTTGTTTTATTATGAGAGTTTTATATTTGAACCCAGCCTCCAAAAAGAACAAAAAAAAGTCACAATCCGGTGAACTTCTGGGGTTCTTCTTGTAGTTCAATCGCGTGTCAAAACTATTCATGTCCTCAAAAGTCTCTCAGCTCCATCCCGAGAAAAGACGTCTTCGGTGAAAGATTCTATTTCCCCTTAATAACTAGCAATCACACCAGTGTGATTCCAATGTGGGTCAAACCATCATGGGACTATCTGATTTAGGTGGATGTTTGTTTTTCTGAGGGCTGTCGTGTTGAAAATGTTGTTGACAATCCGAATGGTCCTCTCCGGAAGTTAATGTGTTGGAGGCATGAAGCATCTTAGATGCTCTGGTCTGCAGCGGTTTGTTTGCGCCTCAGGCTCATTTATTCAAATGAGGAGCAAAGGTCATCCCGTGAAGAGTTGTTGTAGCATAACATGATGAAAAACGTAATGCCGGCTCCGATATAAAGGTTGGAGAACACAGAATTGGTCGGAACTGCTTCGGAGGGAAAAGGGGACTTACACAACATTAGGCCGGTGGTTTTAATGTTATGGCTGATGGTGTATATCAGCAGGCGGGTTCGGTGACCCTCGTATGACCTATGCCTGACAGCAACTTCAGTCTGAAAAGCTGACGATGACTGTGAGATAAAGACTGATTTCTGAGCCATTGTTCAGGTGGTTAATAAAAGCCGGAGACGCTGATAAGAAAGTCTCTGAAAGTCTTAAGAAAGTTAAAAGTACAAGAGTGACAAGGTTTGAAACGTAAACACTAAATCTGCACTAAGTAAGTGCGTGAGAAGAACCGCTCCAGGACTTTTTTTTTGGTTTACATTTTGTATTTAATCAGGCAGTGTTTCTCAAACTCTGCCCCCAGTGGTACTTTGAGGTACTGCATGGGTCACAGGTGAGATTATTTTGTTAAACAACACATCATGCATGTTTATAATAATATTTTTTAATATAATAAGACTGGTTATAAAAGGCAACTACTCGTCCAATGAACAGCATTTTTCTAATAATAAGAAAATATTTTGTATTCTCTATTCCAGGAGAACTCAGGCAGCATGATTTTTTTTTAATTTCGGAACCGTGATTTAAATCAGAATTCCGACATAAAAAAAATTTAAATACTGATTCATTTCACAAAAATGTTCTCAAGAGAAAAAGTTCCGTCTCATTCACATATCCCTGAAGAGTTGTGAATATTATGGAATAGTCATCGCGCCCGCAGATCCTTCATGTTAACCCTTTAATGTCCTCACCAAGAGGATATTGTTAACGCGATGACTCAAAAACGATCCATGGATCATTTTTATAATTTATACCCCCACAGATCTTAGTGTGAGAAACAACTGGATTGTTTTGCGAACGGACTGTTGCATATTTCAGCCACTAGGGGCAGTTTTGTGTCCAAACTCACATTTTGTGGGCCATGTTTTCACAATAGTTGGTCCGATTCAGTCCAAATCTGGTGAATATGAATCGACTCGAGGCGATCTATGTTGTATTTGTCATATTCTACTCACTAGGGGTTTATAATCTCACCCAGTGGCAGCAAGAGTAAGGGGCCAAGGACAGAGCTCTGGGGGACACCACGGGTCAAAGGCCACCGAGGAGGAGACATTGACCGTGGCTGTTGAGAAAGTTTGAAAAGTAGGATTTTTTTGGGGCGTTTAAGTACTTCAAAGAATAATATTACTTGAAACAAACAAAAAACTGAACAATTTAAAAACACGATTTACCAGACGGTTAAGCGAATCTAATTAAAACTGACTATTTTCCATGAAATGTATAATTCCATCTTCATTTCATTAATTTTTTTAACAGTCTAAAGGCAAGTTTGACCAAATGATTAGTCATGTTAAATGGTAAATTTAAAGTCTCTCAGATTTTAGATGAGACATTAAATTACTTAAATACTGCTTATATTGATTGATTGATATTTTTTTAATGATTTTTAAATGTATGTTTGTACGTGATCACATGGAAGTTGACGATAAAACGATGTTAAAGAGGTTCATTGTTGCAGAAAGTTTGGGAATGACTGCTTTAGGGGAACCTCTGGCTCCGCCCCCTCCGAACTTCGTCACGGCTGTGGGAACTCCCTGCTCCTCGTCTGAGGAGTTAGGTGAGCAGAGGAGGCGTGGAGAGGCATGGAGACACGCAGAGTGGAGCAGCAGGAGCGTTCGTGACACACTGGCCGGTTTGAGTTACAGGGATGCACTTTTAGCCACATTCCACCCTCTCTTCAGCCTTCATCCGAGCGCCGCGCGCCTCAACCGGGAAAAGTTAGACCCTTTTTTTTTTTTTTTTTTTTTTTTTTAAACCTTTTTTTTTAAAAAACAGAATCTGGAGTGGACTTCTTTATTCTCTAGAATGGGTTCGGGACGATTTGGCGCACGCCGTGGATCTTTGACGCCGTGGATGTTTGCGCGTCCTCTCCTTTGTATGAGCGCTCTGCTCCTCGCTGCCGGTCCGCTGAGCGAGGGCTTCAACCTGGACCTGGAGACCCCGGCCGTCTACAGCGGACCTCCAGGGAGCTACTTCGGATATGCTGTGGACTTTTATATGGCGGATTCTTCTAGGTGAGGGAACCAAAATTATGTCATTTTCTCCCCAATGTTTGCAGTGAAATTATACACTGTTAAAAAAAAAGAAAAAAATGAAAAAAATAAATCTGTATAATTAACGGTAAAATACCGGCAGCTGTTGTTGCTTCCAGAATGTCACCGTAAATCACACAGTGACCATGTGCAAGACATTACGGTAAATTACCATGAAGAAACAAGATTTACTTTAAACTAGTTTACGGCTCAAGGGCGTCGCATAATTTCACAGTAAATTACACAAAATTCACGTTTTGTTTTAAAAAAGTTGAAATCCCAGTATTTCACTATTTTACACGCTTAACGTTTTGTTTCTGTTCATGCTGAATGGTAAAGGTTTTTGTTTGTACCATAAATTCAATACACATACCAGTAAAAGCTGTCATTTAGAAAGAAGAATACTTTAACGGTAATTTTTCTGCTCATTTTTACCAAAGTTAATTTTTTCACAGTAACATTATTAGTTTTCTACATTTTTTGACCATAAAAAAGAATAATATTATTCACAGTTTCTTGATTAAGGTTCATTTGCAGTATCTACTGCTGTTTTGAACTTTACAGTCTCTTACTGTTACGCTTGAAAGTCATTTTTACCGACAATTTTTAAGAGTGAAGTATGTCCATTTAAATTTACAGTAGAAAACCTATGACACTTTACCAATACCTAAATTTCAACAGAAACAAAATGTTAATTGTGTATAATTATGAAATACAGTTGATTAAAAGATTTGGAATGTACCGTAAATCCCTGTCATTTTATGTAATGCCTTTTTACGGTAAGAACATTTACATTATATCTGTTTTTTTTTTTTACAGTGACATTCTGGTAACTGCAGCTGCTGGTATTTTACTTTAAATTATACCATTTTTCTTTTCTTTCTGTTTTTTTTTTTACAGTGTAAGAAGCCACAACTACAAACGTTGAAGCATTCATTTAAAGTTTAAAGTTCTTTTGTTGGAATATTTAACTTTTTTTAAAAGTCCCATGTAAAGTTGAAATTGAAATGATTTGATTTGTTTCTGCTTTGGCTCTGATCTTAATTTTGTTCTTCCTCTGATCTGAGCTGACGCATGTTTCTGCACACGCCCTCACAATAAATCAATATTCTCACGCAACTGCATATTTTTCTATCTATTGTCTTGATCCAATAATGAATGAGGACTATTAGAAGTAAAACCCAAACCCATCAGAATCCAGCCTCCCGTCCTCTTCCCGTCTAAAGTGAGATTTAATCCCCACCTTTGAATCTTCTGGGCCTTTATAATCCCATTATTTAAAACCTTCAGCAATCACATCTCAGCGGTCCGAGAAGATGCTGCGGGTGGAGGGGCTTCCTGGAGGAGGGGCCCGGAGGTGATCCCTCTGACACCCAGAATTCCTCCTGGAGACCCTCGCTCGTCCATCATTCTGAGGGTTTCCAATCATCCATGTATTAGTGTGGTGGGCTGCAATTCTCCAGGAGAAGAAGAGCGTGTAATGGTATGGAACATGCAGCAGAACCCACGGCGTGGGTTCGCGCCACCGCTGACCGTTCTGTACATTCTGGCGGGCCTCGGACCCGACCCTGTAATCGTAATAACCATTAGCGAGAGCTTCTGCAGCCACAGTCAAGGTTACGCTCAGACATAATCAGACTTCCTGGCTGAGCCTCTTGTCTGCTGAGCCCCGGCGCTGTCTCGGCCCACTCTTCAACCAGCCAGCACACTGGGACTGTTTTTAGAGAGGGCTTTGTGCCGAGTGGGCCGCCAGCAGTAGCAGCTCCAGTTTCCCTGTTTCTCCTCCCCACTTCCCCGGATGGCAGACAGTCAGACAGTCAGAGAGAGTTCCCCCCTCTTCCCCTTCCCCTCTCTATAAAAGCCCACTGCTGTCTGGATGGCCCGGTTCTTAAACAGACAGGTATGATTTAGGATGTGAAGATTGAGTGTGTGGACCCTTCATCTCTCGCCAACCCCCTCCCCCTCCTCCCTCGTACTTCCTCCTGTGCTGATGTCATTCTGCTGGGCTTTTTTTTTTTTTTTTTTTTTAATTCATCCCCCCACTGTCTAGCCCCTCTCCCCGTCATCTCTCCCCGTCTCATTAAGTGTGAGACACGGAAGACGTCATCTGACTGATGACTTCATCTCAACTTCTCCTCCACAACCGTGCGATGCCATGCGAGTGGAGGAGGAGGAGGAGGGGGGGAGGGGGGGGTGAGACATGGTGTCTGAGTGTAGCTGTGTCGAACCTACTGGCCTGTAATCGTCCGGCGGACGATGAGCGTTCAGCAGAAGTGAAAATGTCAAACAAAACAAAAGAAGAGGGAGCAGATTTAGGACGGTGAGTCATCGCTTTATCTGCAAACCACATGCGTCTCCGACTTAAACCCACCGTTTCTTAGAAGTTGACACCAGAACGCATCGTTATGAGTTTCTGTTATCTCTGGCGGGGGAGTAGCCGGTGCAAGGGACTTTCTTCTGGACGGGATGAGCTGCTGTTAGCCCGGCTCCGACCTCAGGAGATGAAGAGTGGCTGCTTGTCATCGCTGTTTGGACTGGAGTGAAATGGGGCCGATGGCAGATGTTGATCCGGGCTGGTTCTCCCGCCCGTAAATGATGGCGTCGGTCCCGGAGACACAAAGGGTTACTTTCTTCTGGGTTGACTCTCATGCTTGGCGCTGAGCTTAAATATGAAGGCCTGTCATGGCCTTCGGCCTCGCCTAATAAAATTAGGTTTGGACATTTGCTGAAGGCCCGCCATGAATAAACGCCGGAGGAAAGATTCCGTGAACGGCCCTCTTCATGCCCTTCCTGAGACGGCGCCCTCAGAGTTAGTGGCTCCATTTTAGAAACTGAGAAGTAAAAATGTCTTAAATGTCTGGACCGATAATCTTTAACTCAAATTATTTACAGAAATCTAACATCAAAGTAATGTAACAAACTTATAAAAACATCATACATTTAATATTTAGCTCCGCCCCCCTTTTGACACAATAACAGCTGAGTCTCCTTCTGTAGTCTGTGAGGAGGTCTGAGGACACATGGAGAAGATCTGAGACCATTCCTCCATACAGAACCTCTCCACCTCCTTCAGGTTCTGAGGTCCACACTGGTGGACTCTCCTCTGCAGCACATCCCACAGATGTTCTGGTGGGTTTGGGTCAGGTGACTGGGATGGTCATGACAGAACCTTTATTCTGTGACCTCTGAAC
>VRLP01008079.1:0-18355 GCA_009660295.1 Lophius piscatorius
AGTGACTCAACCTAACTGTTTCTATGACGTCATCAGTCTGTTCTAGGATCAGATCCCACAGTGACTCAATGATGAAGATAAATACAGTTAACTAGTTTGATTGATCTAATGGACCAGAACCTGTGTTTTTTGTAACACCCGCCCCCACAGTGGGTGAAATGTGAAGTATTTTAGTGAAATAATTCATATAAAAGATTTTGCCGATAAAACTCTAACTAGTGGCGGGAATGTGCAACCAATCTTTCCCAAAATCAATCCCGTTCTTCCTCACACTAAGGTCTATGTGGGGATGAAAGAAGAAGGTTGTCCATGAAATAGTGAGTGATGGCGTTCACACGGAGGATCGGCGGTGAACGATTGTGGAAAACACCAAACTTTATGGGTATTTAAGGAGTAAACAAACAAAATGATCAATTAAGTTCAAATCAAGTTAGATTTAAAATAAAATAGGTGTTTAGATAAAGATTTAAAGGGGAATATTAAATAGAGGCGTTGAGTCTGAAATAGAATTAAAACCAGGGACAAAAGTTTGTCTTTAACAAAAATTTTAAACATCAGAGTTCGGTGTGTGTATGTTTGTGTGTTTATGTGTGTGTTTGTGTACGTGTGTGTATGTTTGTGTACGTGTGTTTGGGTGTTTATTTGTGTGTTTGTGTACATGTGTGTGTATGTTTGTGTGTTTATGTGTGTGTTTGTGTACGTGTGTGTATGTTTGTGTACGTGTGTTTGTGTACGTGTGTTTGTGTGTTTATGTGTGTGTTTGTGTACATGTGTGTGTATGTTTGTGTGTTTATGTGTGTGTTTGTGTACGTGTGTGTATGTTTGTGTACATGTGTTTGGGTGTTTATGTGTGTGTTTGTGTACATGTGTGTGTATGTTTGTGTGTGTGTTTATGTGAGTGTTTGTGTATCTGTGTGTGTGTTTATGTGTGTGTTTGTGTATGTGTTTGTATGTTTGTGTGTGTGTGTATGTGTGTGTGTGTACGTGTGTGTGTGTTTTTGTGTGTTCATGTGTGTTTTTGTGGGTATGTGTGTGTGTTTGTGGGCGTGTGTACGTGTGTATGGGTGTGTCTGCATGTGTGTGTGTTTTTGTCTGTGTGTTTGTGTGTGTGTATGTTTGTGTGTTTATGTGTGTGTTTGTGTACATGTGTGTGTATGTTTGTGTGTGTGTTTATGTGAGTGTTTGTGTAGGTGTGTGTGTGTTTATGTGTGTTCATGTGTGTTTGTGTGTGTGTGTACGTGTGTATGTGTGTGTATGTATGTGTGTGTGTTTGTGTGTGTGTACGTGTGTATGTGTGTGTATGTGTGTGTTTGTGTGTACATATGTATATGTGTGTTTGTGTGTGTGTGTACGTGTGTATGTGTGTTTGTGTGTACGTGTGTATGTGTGTGTTTGTGTGTGTGTGTATGTGTGTGTGTGTGTACGTGTGTATGTGTGTGTATGTGTGTGTTTGTATGTGTGTGTGTGTACGTGTGTATGTGTGTGTGTGTTTGTGTGTGTGTGTGTACGTGTGTATGTGTGTGTATGTGTGTGTTTGTATGTGTGTGTGTGTGTGTAATCTGCTACATGAGATTACAGCGTTTCCATGAAGCAGAGCGGTTGATGACTTTCATCTTTCTTCCTCCGTTGTTTTGCTCCTCGTATGATCGGCCCACTGGATGTGCCCCTGGGTTTAAACACAAGTCCTGCTGTAACAACAGCAGTGCAAATAAAACTGAGTCTCCGTTTGACCTTTGACCTCCCAAACACTCTTAAAAACAAGTCCGTGTTTCTGCAGAATCTCAGGCTGCAGTGATCGGAGGCACCAACTGGTTTGTTGCTGAACAAATGTCAAATCCATCCGATGTGGTACGACGGAGAATTCAGGCGTCCAGACAAAGAAAGAAGAAGACTAGGAAAATAAAGTCATGATGGTACGAGAAAAAGAATGATAATATCACCAGAGTTAAGTTCCAGATAAAAGAGGGAGGCCTCATCAAAGTGAGGATTATGGAACATCTTTAGATGTTTCTGTATCCACAAAGTTTTCGGGGCATCGTTTCTCACCTATTCATCCAATTTAGTCGACTCAATCTTATATACCTTATAAATATATATATATATATATATATATATATATATATATACTTCATGTTTTTCTCTAATAGTTCATATTTCACTCACTAGGGGGAGATTTATTTTTTTTGTTTTTAGAATATACTGTGGACACAGCCTCACCTTCAATTTGAGGTGTTCAATCAGGGGGATGGTTGTAGGATTCAGGGGATTGGGGTCTTTTCGGGTTCATGCCCTTATTGTCGGAGACGACATCAAGGAAAAGTTTGACACAAAAAAGAACAAATAGAATCTTTTTTTCATTAACACAACTACATCTGTGTGTCATAACCAACGACGAGACCATGCCTGTGAAAAGTCCCCAATTCCCTGCATTCTACACGCAATCCCTCTGATGGAACTCCTCCAACTAAATGAGAAGTTATGTTTGAATATTAGTTTTTTTTCATGATAAAGGCTCCCCCTGGTGGATCAAACATGAACTATTAGAGTAAAATAGGATATTTACGAGACAGACCCCCTCCAGTCAATAAATACGCACCAAAAATCTGTTCAGAAGTTATGGTTTGAAAACCTTTGGAGATAAAGCTCCCCCTAGTGTAGGAAATACGTAATCAACCTTTAACAAAATCCACCCAGTTCTTCCTCACACTAAGGTCTATGTGGGTATAAAATTTGAAAGTAAACCAAACAGTTTTTGAGTTGATGCGTTAACAAGAAGGATCTGGGGCGGCGGCGGCGGCCTGATGATTCCATAATTATCCCACTACTTTAAATTATATAATGATTTTAATTCAATTACATTAGTAAAATGTATTAATGGTTTAAATTGTTTTGGAAGAAATATTAGAAGAAAAAAAAAGAGAAATTGGGAAAATATCATTTTTTTAATAATATTGTTGTAAATATATTTTGTTGACAAAGATGAAAGAATTGAACTTTTGATTGATTGTTGATTTTAACCCCTACAGTTATAATGAGTCAAAGACACAAACACCCCTCACTCACTCACCACTCCCCACCACAGGGCATCGGCGTAATTCTCAAACTCAAAAGAACCGCTGCCGTCGACTCCATCTTTCTCCGCCAGGTAGACGAAGTACGAGGAGAAGATCAGGCTGAGGAAGCCGATGTACAAGGTGGTGATCAGCTCCTGGAATAAACCCACACAGATACAGAGTTTTACACAAGGGCACAAGATTACATGATATAATAAACCTGCAACTAGTCCCACCCACTCACCCCCTGCGTTGTACGAGGAACCCCCCTGACTGAACTCCTCGGTTTAAAGGTGAAGTTATTGATATATATTGATAAATACCTGACGGATCTCCTTCAGTCGATTCAGATAATTCAGAAAAATTAGACAAAAATGGAAAGAAAACTGAAGCAAAGAACCGTTCCCTCCAGAAATCAATCCAGTTCTTCCTCCAACCAAGGTCTATGTGGGCATAACATTTCAAAAGTTGAGTTATGTGCAGAAAACAGGGTTTTTCTTGTAAAAGCTCCCCCTAGTGAGTGAAATATGAACGATTGGGGTAAAATATGGTATTAAAATGATGATACGTTGGGAACTTATGTCGGAACAACTTTGTGAGATAAAACTCCCCCTAGTGTCAGAAATATAGAACCAACTTTTCCCCGAATAACTTAAAATTTCTGTCTTTGGATGTTATTTTGTTTTTTTTTGACTAGCGTTCCTCCTACAGCAGGAGGAGGTGGTTTTAATGTTACGGCCGATCAGTGTAAAAGACATAGGAGCATCTGAGTCTAAAGTGAACTGGTCCACTAATAAACACAGAACAGAGGAGGGTTCATAATGGACTAAATCACTCAAGTTAATTGGAAAGCCCGACCGCTGATCTCTCCCGCGGCACCGACCAGAACCATCATGCATCTTGTTCCACATTCAGTCACGGACTCTGATTGGCTCAGGAGGTCTAATTGGGCTCCGGTCCTTCGTACGTGACTGTAATCAGACGGCGGCTTCATGGCGCGGGTTCCAGTGTTCTGTTTGCTCTCACCTGCTGCCTGATTCCATCCGGGCTCGACCCGTCGGACTCCCTGAGCAGCGGCTGCATAAAACCCCGATGAGGGAAATGATTTGTGTCACAGCACAAAAGTGCCGCCTCTGTATTTTTCCCAGCGGCAGACTGACAGAAACAGAAAGTCTCATTCTTACACCACTCTGCTCAAATCCCACTAATTAGTATTTATTCGGGGATATTCCCCATTTTCCAACTTCTGCCTTCAGCTGAAATCTCTGCTAGCGTTCATAAGTTCACGATTGCCCCGAGACGCTGTAGGTGTTGTGGCTGCGCTCCCAACCGGAGAATGGGTTTGAACGGTTGCTCACACCTTCAGAGCTGCAGCTTCCTGTCAGTCAGCCGGAAAAACACAACTGTGCAAATTGTGTTTTTGTGCCAGCAGCAACATTCAGAGTGTATTTAACCCATGAACGTCCTCGCCGAGGAAGAAAAACATACACAAATGATTTCTTTCTGTATTTTAGTTATTTACCGGCATTTACTTCTTTAATACCTGAGACACAATGAACCATAAAAGGACAAAAAGTTTGATCAAGCATGTTTTAACAATTAGTTAAAAGCAATTAGACGTAAATTTTGTATTTCAGGAAAAAAAGTCAATCTCAGTTTGATCGGATAAATCTTTTGATTAATGTCTTTTTAGAAAACTATTTGACCTTATTAGACTTTATTTATTTCTTTATAAATCAAGTCCTCACAGTCTTTAATATGTCCAAGAAAAAAAACAACCTATTTATTAAATAGAACTTTCTCAATAGCTGTGGTTAACGCCCCCTCCTCAATGACTCCTTTGATCTGTGGTGTCCCTCAGGGCTCCGCCCGTGGCCCCTTACTCTTTAGGACCAACATGCTGCCATTGGGTCGGATACTAAACACATTTTTAATGATCAAATAGAGACTGAAAATGTGATCAACCAAACAGCTGAGCAGGACATTAAAGGGTTGAATGCTGCGCTGACGAGACGAAAGGATTGAAGCCATAGAAACATTGAAACCCGGGCCGTTAACAGAGGCGCTGCGGTTCTGCTGCGGTTCTGTTTCTTTATGTAATAGAATGGCAAAAAAACAACAACTTATGCCTCTTGTTGACTGAACCGCAGTTAGAAATACCCCAGGGAGCAATTATTGGAGGTTCTGCACACCAGCATCCAGCTGGCTGACGGCGGTCCGACCTTTACTGGACTGCCTGTTCTACAGCGGCACACTTGGGTTTTTCCTACTGCGGCTTAGATGCAGCATTTATGGGTTTAAAACCAAAACTGGGTCGCAAAAAAAAAGAACTTGTCAGCCTCATCAAAACCACTGATGCCTTGAGAGCCCAAACAGACAAACGTCTTTCCAAGTTTAACATCTCCCCTCTGTCTCCATTTGTGGAACCAGCTGGAGCCGACCCAAAGTTCTGCATGACTTTAGATGCACCGGAGGTGCATTCAGGGACGGTTTCAGTGGTTTAAATATTCATTCAACTTACATCTCACAGGGTTGTAAACTAGTCCCACTAGTCTATCCCTGGAAAAACCCCAAACCCCCTGATTTGTACCAGCAGCCCCCCCTCCTCACATTAAATGCGACTCCTTAATAATCTCACACGGTCCATAATGAGTCACGCTAACTATTTCACTCACTATGGGATCTGATCCTAGAACAGACTGATGACATCATAGAAACAGTTAGTTCGATGAGTCACATTTAATGTGAGGAGTTCAATCAGGGGGGGTTGCTAGTACAACGCAGGGGATTGGGGGCTTTTGGGGGGATATACCCTTGCAGTCAGGCATGACGGCGTGGGTCTAGTAAAAGTATAACTTCCATCAGATGAGTAACGGACATGTGACATGGGATGGTTTGTAGTCAGGGTTCATTCCCACAGAATCATTTAGATCTGCAGAAGGTTTGGTTTTAACTTGAAGTTGCGATTGTGTTGGATTGATGACTCTGCCAGAACATCTCCAGAACCACAGGTGTTGTTGGGTGTTCCCAGTTGGCACAGGTTATTAGCTACCAAAGGTGGTGTGGAGAAGGAGAACTGGTCAACTGGCCACTCCCTGATGCACCAGAGGAGACAGGATTTGCCTTTAGATCTAAATCACAGAAACGTTTTGAAGGTGAAAAGGGGAATTAAATAATATTTGTTAGATGGTTTTAATGTTATGGCAGATCTGCTGAGGTTCTAGGACCTTCCTCAGTTTAAGGACATTGCTTAATTGCAGCTACCACTGACCTAAAGCTTTTCAGCGCCTTCACTGCCTTTTCACGCTGGGTTTAATATCCCAGAAGGTGCAGCAAAAGGAAAGTAACTGTTTGTCTCCTTCATTTTTTTATGCATCTTTAAGCATTAATAAAAAAACACAACATCTATGTAACTAATGGTGATGACCTCTGGGACTGAGAAACCCAAGCCCGACAAAAGCTTAATGTTCAGTGAGAGCATCCCATAATGCTCCTGACCAGATGATAGAAGTATCAGCTTAAATACATATTCAGCAGATAACAGCGCTGTGAATAAAGTTCTCTGCAGCAGCGGCGCTGCTGGATGTTGGTTTTAGACAGCAGGAAACAAACTCCACTTGACTTCCTGCTGTCAGGGAAACTTGGGAAATAAAGCAAGGGTCAAACTATTTAGCAGATTACAGAGACGTGCTGGTTGAAGGTGGAGGTGGGACTGCATCAAGGATGGGCTCTGAGCCCCTTCTTGTTTGCTGTGGTGATGGAAAGGATTGACCAGCAGGAGTCTCCATGGACTATGATGTTGGTGGAGGACATTGGGATATGTAGTGAGAGCAGGGAGTAGGTGGAGGAGAACCTGGAGAGGTGGAGGTATGTGCTGGAGAGAAGAGGAATGAAGACAGAATCCATGTGTGTGAATGAAAGGGAGGCAGGAGGAGGTGAGGATGGAGGAGTAGAGGTGGAGATCTGTATACGTAAAACCAACTAACTCCTGCGTAGCAGGAAGAGAATCACCTGGAGGAGATCTGTCTTATATGTGTCATATTAACCCAAAAGGTTTCTATTTTACTCACTAGGGGGAGATTTTTATTAAAAAACACAGATTTTTGGAAACATCTTCACATTTAATACGAGTTGAATTAGGGAGATAATATTTGAGCAATGCAGGGGGCATGGGGACTTCTCAGGATATGAGTCTGCCATCGATGGTGACAGCGTAGACCTAGAAGGTGGGCATAACTGAGACACCCTTTGAGGTTGCATGATTGGCCCATACATCCTGGATCTGCTGGTTCTTCTGCAGCGACACCCTCCGGTTCTACCAAACGGTCTCAGTACTTCTCTACACGCTTTAGCCACAGAGTCAATATCCTCAGCCGGGAGCAATGTGGTCGTCAGTTATGGGTCAATACGGATAAGCACAGCGGGCCATATTGGATTAGCAACGACCCGACTCTCTGCACACCTCCGTCACTATCTGTTACCACGCCGACGTCAGAAACAACGGCAGCGGCCGGCGGGGTTATCAAAGCCACCTCTGTGGATCAGCTGAATGACACTCTGGAGGGAGTCTGGAGGCTCACACAGACTCACAGGACCTGAATGCTGGATAAACTCTTCTACTTCCAGCATTTCATCTCAAGTTCAATTCATGACAAGGAGAGGCTACAAGACAAACAAGGTCTTTTAAAGAAGTGGTTGTCTACCTGCCGGTGGATGAAGACCACAGAGCCCAGGAGACGCCAGGTTCCTCCCTGCCGGTCCACATGAAGCATTCGAAGGATCTGCAGGAAACGGATCCCTCTGGAAAGTAAGACGTGTTCAGATTCTGACATTTAAACAGGACAAACACAAACAGTATGAAGACACACACACTGCAGCGCTGAAAGTGTGTGTGTGTCACCAAACATCACACTCACATGTGACTGTGGAACATCTCATTTCACAAACATGGTGGTTCGTATGCATGAATGCAGCAGCTCCTCCAGGAAGCTGCTGCATTCATGGCTGCCGGCCATTCAGTCACAGAAGCATTAGTGAGGCTGGCTTCTGATGCTGGCTCACATTTGGATAATTCATCCCTTTGGCGTTGGATGATATTAAGGTTCCGACCCGGCCCAGCTGTGGTCAAGTCTTCTTCACCAGAACTGTTGAAAGCCTCCCTTTATGGATCTGGTGTTGTGCAAACTAATGTCGTGTAAAAGGGCATTTTCCAAATGTTGCTCAAGTTAAAGCGCAATTGTGTAAAATGAAAGTATTCCTACACTGTCGTCCCTAACAGCAGGTGTTATATCCCCCAAAAAACCCCAATCCCCTGCATTGTACGATTAATTCCCCGGATTAAACTCCTCAAATAAGATGTGAAGTTTTGTCTGTAAGACACTGATATTCTTAAATAAACATTTCCCCTTGTGAGTAAAACATAAATATTCTGCTTAAATACGATTAATACAAGAAAGAACTCCTCAAGTCAATTAATACGCATTCACACGCATTTTGGACTAAATAGGACCAACAGTTGGGAAATTCTGACCCAAAAACTTTTGGACATAAAGCTCCCCCTAGTGTCAGAAATAAGGATGTGACAATAACATAAATTACCATAATAGACCACGAAAAACCTCATACGATTTATTTTTTGTATATTTGTTGATGATTTTGTTTTACTAGTTTTTTGGTCTTCTTGCTGAATTTAATTGAACCGCCACCATGTGACATGTGACATGTGTCATGTGTCATGTATCATTTGACATGTGACGTGATATGTCATGTGACATGTGTCATGTGACATGTAATATGAGTCATGTGTCGTGTGTCATGTGACATGTCACATGTCACATGATATTGAGCTCATTCCTGTAATAACCTCACATTGTTTTTCTGTGTAACTTGTTTGGCTGGTGAAGGAGAGAGAGTCTGTATTGTGTGTTATTTGTGTAACATGACCTAATTTTAGCCTTGAATTCCGCCTCAATGTTTGTTCCCTGCCACGTTCCTTATAAGGAAGACGGCGACACTGTGGGGTCACACATCCAGAGGTTTAGCATCAGACGACACCTCAGAGGCAGGGAGTGGAGAAAGTCAGAGTTATCGTGTGGAGATATTTCAATTGAAATAAAATACTAAATAAATAAAGTAATTCTTGCCACACTTTAAACATGGAGTATAAAGACATGCAGACGATGTCTCTATGTTCTGCCCTCTTACCTGACAGCAGAGGCAGCAAAGACTTGACCTTTGGAGCCCACAGACAACACAATCACCGAGGCCACCACCACAATCAGATCTGTGCCGACAAAGAAAGAAGAGTTTTAAAACACAGAATCACACAAACAACAGGCGCTGTCCTCTTAAAAAAGTGTATGACAGGATCTCTATTAAGAAATTAGAATAGTTTTCTTTGAGTCAGATGAAGTGAGAGGAGCTTCAAATGATTATAGCGCTAATGTTCATTTCTACACCTGAACAACAACAACAACAACAAAAACTGCAGCAACTGTTTTAGTTTCGTAGCAGATTTATCTGTGATGGTTTAATTTGGGACGAAGCCCAGGATGTAATCCAGACTGTGTCACAATAATAGTGTGTGTGTGTGTGTGTGGATACTTGTGTGTGTGAGTTGGAGTTCCCACCTATGATAGATATCGGCTTCCTGGCAAAGCGAAGGCGGCCGCAGATGCCGACATATTTACTGCGACACCCCGCTGACCAGAGGCGGACAAAATATTCCACGCCGAAGAACACCACAAGGACAATCTCCTGCCGCAGAAGGAAGGGCGAGGAAGGAGACGAATGAGGAGGAGAAACAGGCGGGAAATAAAACAAGCATCATTTATTGTGGAGGTCATTCAGCTGAACAGGCCCGGACTTCAACCAGGAGCATCGTCAGGTGTTGTTGCCTCTTCCTCTTCTTGAGTGCAGCTCGTCTCACACCACCGGCTCGGTGATTCATTAAGGTTTATAGATTCTTGGCCAACAAAGACGTCTGTCACTCTTCAATTCACCAAACCCTGATCGGTTCTTCATTACGGCTCCAAAACTTCACTGGGACCTGACAGATTTCAGAACGATCACGGACCCTCAGGAGGGGTTTGATAGAACGTATCTGTGTTGGGTTCATTTCCCTGACTTTGCACATATTTATCCTGGAGTTGCTGGACAAGACAGATGCTGCTCTCATTTCTAAACAGTCAATATGAAGCTGCAGTCCGATTAAACCGTCAGAAAGAGAAGAAAACTGAGACTGCACTTCTGTTTTGGCGTGAAGACGTTTCCCCTCTCATCCAGGAGGTTTCTTCTTACTGGCTGGTGGGGGGTCAGCGGTTCTAGACCTCCAGTATGTGTTGGTATCATTAGCGATACACCACCACCTTCTAACGACCATCTATGTACCAAACACCTACCAGATCTCTAGAACATCTGAACCCCCACCATCCAGTTAGAACTTAAGAAGCTTCTTGGATAAGAAGGAAAAACGTTTTCAAGCCCAAACAGAAGTCCAGTTTCTTTGGATTCAACCCACATGGAGAACCAGGACCTGGATGAAGGGCAACCTGAACAGGTTCATATAAATGGACTGAAGGAGATCTCCTTGTATGTGTCATATTTTAAGTAATTGTTAATATTTCACTCACTGCAGAAACTCTTTTGATCGTTACTTTCAAACCGTCTGTCCGTTTCTTAATATCCGATTATTACGGAGTCCTCCCACTATAAGAAACCAGTACCAGTCGTGACCATGGACTGGTACTGGTCCAGCCGCCCTTCTAAATGTCAATAATCATCATCACATTATCGGCAGCATGAATCCAGTTCTACAGCTCACACGACTCCACAAAATCAATTGGAGCTTCTCCGTTTCAATTCCAGGCCCATTTCCTCCGATGTTCCTCAAAGGCAAAATGGTTTAATAAAAGAAAAATCAATTAGCACAAACAATTACACCAACCTGTGGAAATGAATGAAATGACCTGACGGCAGGTATCTCTTAATTATTCACACGTTTGGAAATGAAGCGCTTTGAACGTGGATCAATAGTTTTTCATGGCGTCTCAGTGGAGACGTGGAGATTTGAAGGAGGATGATGTGTTCCATGTGGTGCAGACGGAGACGTTTTCAGCTGGAGGTGGAGGAGATGGTTTTCTCCATCAGAGCCAAAGATTTATATGATTTACCAAAAAGGAGAAAAATCTAATCAAGAGGTAAAAAAAAGAACTCAGACAGAAAGTTTCATGTCAGCAGCGACCGATACGTCTGTGGCATCACAAACGGAAACGTCTGAATTATCCACTGCTGCTTTCATGAAGAACACTGATCGATCAAACTCAGCCTTTGGTCCAATTCGAACGAGAAATCCTACAAGTTCTAAAAAAAACCATGAGTTCATTTGCAGAAACAGACATCTCAACTTTTCTCAATTTCCCTGTGACTTAAAAAAAAAAAAAACATTATCATTGAACGTCCAAGGTTTATGTCAATCATGCTGTCGGGTCAAATTGATTAAGATAAAACAACGGCAACCAAATATAGGTGCAATTAAACTTTAAAAATAAGAATATCCACTGGGAACTTCCCCAGTGGATTCTACTATATATTCTACGCCGCACCTTTAAATTGGTTGCGGGGTCAGTTGAGGTTGACGAGATGTCCTCATGAACCCACCGGGGACCGACTCTCTTTACTGAAAACTGATTTAAACCAGGTTAAGGTTTGTTTCAGACCCATCGAGATGAACGCCACGAGAAAAAGTTGAAAGCACTAGTTTGAAATGAAGAAGTTAAAAAAATACAAAAACGTGTCTTTATTGTCTTTAGGCATGATCTTTAAATAAACTATCTCCAAAAATGTACTTCTAACTAAAGTGAAACAACAACAAAAAAAGTCCAACCATCCTCCTCTCAGTGTGTGGGGTCAGTTTGCAGACACGTCCTCTTCCAGGCTGATGTCTAACATCTCCAGTATCTTTAAACTTCTTCATTATTGATCAAACTGACATTTTGAACTGTAAGATTTGTGCAGCTCTACAACTTTTCTTTGCTCCTCATTGCTGTGTTCTCTGGTCTTCATCATGGTGAAGAACCTCAGAGAGAATCAGGCCTGTGTCACCTCATATTTATACCCCAGTTAAACAGGAAGTACCTGTTCACCACTTCTTGGGGTGCCAATAAGGTGAAGATAAAATTTACTGAGTTTTTTTTTAAAGGGTGCCAATAACTCTGGCGTCACTCCTCTGTCTTCCACTTTCACAGAAAACATCAGTGCACTTCCTGTTTCTACGGTAAATTTGTTTTTTTGCTATCCATACCCGTCAGCTCTCACTCCGTCAACCTTCCTGGAACCTTTCACATACTTCTTCTTCTACTCTCTCCTTCTAACAGAAACCACATGATCGTAACTCATTCAGTCGTTCCTAAATCACATTCCTCCTCACAGAATCCTTTTGAATTTAACCCCCTCACGGACCCCCATTGCAGCATCGGTTCGTTCCCTCATGCTTGACCTTCACTCTAACCTCGACCCCTTTCATCCCCCGGGGGAGAGGGGGGCACCTCCTCATGCTTCTGCTCCAATTAAGCTATTTGCACTCATAAGGAGCTTCTTTGTCGCTTAAATCACAGCAGGACTTGTTTTGCCCCCCAGAACTTCTTCATAGACAGACTTTGAAGAGCTCCGATCCCAATAAAGCCTGAATCCTTCGGGGAAAAGTCCCAAACATCTCGACACAAACGAGTGGCAAACCCATCTGTGACAGAACAGACCGACCTCTGTTGACCTTGACTGTGCAGAGAGAGCGAGACAAGATCTTCATCTGTGATGAAGAGGAGATCATGAAAGCACTCGGGGTCAAAGCGGAGGGATGGAGGCTGGGAAAGAAGAATGTTTGGGCTTTTGGTTTAAGGGTTTAAGCAGCACAGACGATATGAATTATTCAACAGCCGTGTGGAGGAGAGAAAACGAGACTTAAACTTCTCCTGAGGGTGAACTTTAATTTACCATGAATGCATATTCAATGATATTGTGTTATTTATTCAACAACAGAGTCACACTCTTATTTTTAATGACAGGAAAGCCTCCTTCTCTGGAGCCTCTGCAGCCGGAATCATTCATCTGAGCCCAAAATGAACCTGTCGGCGTTCTCCAGCTCATGAGCCGCCGTGACCATTTCATCCCATTATCCTCGGGCACAGGTGAAGACGCGGCACAACAATATCATCAGGTCTTGTTTTATCCTTTCTTGGAGTTTGCTTTGGCCCGAGTCTGAGTGAGTCACCCGTCACCCGGACGCTTCCTCCGCCGTCTCCGGGTTAAGTTGATCCTTTTTACGATTGATTACTATTGAGCTTTTCTTCTCTTAGTCCTGCAGGACAATCTGAAATGGTTTGCAGGAAAACAAGACTGTGTAGCGTCCCTAAATTGTTTTTCCTACAAGGTTGTGGTTCGGTCAAGCTTCACATGAAATTGCTTTTCGAGCAGGAATAAAGTGATATGAGGCCCGTTCTCCACGGCGACTGTTTTTTTTCTTTCTTTGCACCATCAAGGTCAACTAACATGTGTGCCATTTCATAAACTCTGACTCAGCGTGTATTGATTGCATTTTTGTGTAAGTGACATCATCATTTCTCATTTAGCCTCTTTCATCCAAAGAGGTTAATGACGGTGATTTGTAGGAAAAAAGACGACTTTATGTTTCGGGCCTGTTTCCAGATGTGAGTCGACCGAAACAGAAGTGCTGAGCAGATGCTGAAAGTCAAAGGAGAGATCAGATCATGAGTCAGCAGAAGGAGAAAGTTCTGTATCTAGAGTGTAAGCAGTTCTGTTACCAGATAAAAGGCTGAATCTCGCTCTTGAGATTTTAAGATTCTTTCACATCTCTGATGGATGGATTTCGTTGGGGAAGCCGAGGAAGAACGACTGTGATGGTGCTTCCCTCTGATCTAATGTGGTTATCTTTGTTTTCACAGGGGCAAAAAGCTTCTTTTCCTCCAGTTACTTTTTTCAGCTTCTTTTCCTCCAGTTACTTTTTTCAGCTTCTTTTCCTCCAGTTACTTATTCAAGCTTCTTTCCTCCGGTTACTTTTTTAAGCGATGTCTCAAGAACCGGCGTGGATTGATCTCGATGACCGGACTGACTGATGTAACTGGAAACGTCCGATCGAGTAGATCCCATCAGATCATTTCTTATTCATGTCCAGACTTTATTCCACTGTTAGAGCTCCAACCACCGATAGACCCCACAGCAAGGCTCTATCCCAGGAAAGTCCCCAGTCCCCTGCGTTGTACAAGCCGTCCCCCTGATTGAAGGGCTCACATTGAATGAGTTCTGTTAGTAAAGTATGACTTCATGTTCACCAGAGTGAGACTCAATCAGACCAACCAAAAGACGGTTATGTGTGAAAAACAGTTTGATTCAAACAAAAGCGGAGTAAGTGAGTAAAGTAAGATCTGTTAGAGTAGAATAAAATATTCTCTTAATCCAAGAGAGATCTCCTCGAGTCGATTCATCTGAACCGGATTTGGACTAAATCGGTCCGACGTTCGAAGGTTATGGTCTGACCACGTTTGAGATAAAACTCCCACTAGAGTGAAGAGGAATGAAAGTCTTGACCTCCATCGCGCATACAGACTTCAGTTGTCGCCATGGCAACGCTTACACAACAACCAGAACCTGACAAAGAAAAGCTGTTAAAATGTCCTTTAAAGAGTTTTCAGCAGGTATAAACAACTTGTTTACTGCAGCTGAGGGTTCTGGGCATGTTTGGGTCACTATAAACTTTATTTGTTTTTTTCGCGAGTCACATGACCGCATGAGCCTTCATGCAAGTTAAGCGAAGCACCGATGGCTAATCAAAATATCACAACATATTTGTGTATTATATCTGTTATATTCACTAAAGTAAGTGATAAAAAAAAAAGTGCGTCCACTTTGCGTGTCCTCCGTAAACACTTCCGTCGTCTTGTGGTCTTTACAGCGTTTGCGGGTCGGGAAATTGATGGTTGCAGTGCGTTTGACCCTGTGGGTCACCGTACCCCGGAAGGTAGGAGCGAGTTGTGCCTCCTTAAGCAAAACTACTGCAACCAAAGGCTTCAGATACCTGGAGACCAGTCTGATACCTGGAGATCAGTCAGATACCTGGAGACCAGTCAGATACCTGGAGATCAGTCAGATACCTGGAGACCAGTCAGATACCTGGAGACCAGTCTGATACCTGGAGACCAGTCAGATACCTGGAGACCAGTCAGATACCTGGAGACCAGTCAGATACCTGGAGACCTCTGACACCGCTGTGGTTGATTTTGACCCCCTCCTCTTCTATAGACCTGCTTTAGTGGAGCCGCGTTGGAAGGTTTGTGAGCAGGAACTTCAAAGGTTCTTTGTCGGTTGCACCTCAGCGTCAGTGGAGGTCCGACTGTGTGGCGGCTGTAGAAGAATCCACATGGCTGCTGGAGGGAACTGTGTGGGGATCTTCAGCTTGAATGACCCGGTGTGAGTCTTTGTGAGTGTCAGATTGTTATTGAAGCTGAAATCTGCAGTTCCACTGGCTCAGAGGAAAAGTAAAGTCTCCTGGAGCTTCGCTGGACCACGCTGACATCACCCTGTAGAGCTACTGAAAAATATACAGAGTGACCAAAAAGTAGAAGCTTTCATGTTAGTTGTGAAGGACCACCCGGGTCTCAACGCCCCATGAATTAGATTCAGACTTCTGGACTTTAAAGGTTGATCTGGACCAAAACTACACGTGTGAAACCTTTTTAGAAGGTTCGGTACGACAGCAGAAAACCCTCTGCAAAGACCACAAAACAACGGAGGTGTTTGCAGAGGACACTTAAAGGTGATTCAGCGATGCAAAGGAAGGAATGACCTTGAAAGCCGCTAGTGTGAGTTTGGCTTTTTAACCATCAGTCCAGGATTCCTGCTGATGACGATCCTTATCTGAATAAAAAAGCTGTTTGAATACGATTCTGTAACCTTTTTCTTCTGTTCATGGCTGAAGCTCATCTTTATGTTTGCTCTCATTATCCACCATCTCTCTTATCTTCGACGTTTGTGTAACTTTGATGCTATTCTGGTGGTGAGGTCATGTGACTCCCAATAAAACCTTAATCCACATTGTGACAAAAACAAATACATTTATTAATAACCAACACACAGAACCCACATCTAGAGGTAAACAACTCGGTTATATCTGCTTAACCGCAGATCCACCATCCAGATATTGACTTCTGGTGTCGCCATGGCAACCGGATCCCGCCGCTCATCCGAGCGTCAGCCGCTACAGTAGATTCTGTCGGAGTTAAACCTGGACTGAAGGCAAATCTGAGGCATTTATCAATAAGAGAAACTCCTTGATCTGACATGTTCATCTGGAAGCAGATGCTGCAGCTCTGAGACACCAAGAAACTAAACCCACGCCAATGACCTCCACAGCAAGGTTATGTCCCACGGAAGGCCCCAGTCCCCTGCGTAACACAGTCAAGCCCCCTGGATAAACTCCTCACGTTAAATTAAAAGTTATTTTCACAGTTTATTCCAGTTCAATTTGAACAATTAGACTAAACAATGAGACAATATGAAATAAACAACATAAATATCCTCGGGTCGATTGATCTGCCCAAATATGGACGAATCTGATCAATGTTTGAGAAATTAAGGCCCGTGGACTTTTTGGAATTAAAGCTGCTCCGAGTGTCAGAAATATAAAGACAACCTTTGAAAATCAATCCAGTTCTACCTCGTACCAAAGTGTAGGGGTGTCCAGAGTTTGGAAAAGATCCATTAAATAGTTTAGAGGTTTGTCTGAAACACAATGGTTTTGTAAAAAGCTCCACCTAGTGAGTAAAATATGAACCTCTAGAGTAAAATCTGAAGAATTAGAGTAAAATATAAACTATTAAAGTAAAATATGAACCTCTAGAGTAAAATCTGAAGAATTAGAGTAAAATATAAACTATTAAAGTAAAATATGAACCTCTAGAGTAAAATCGGAAGAATTAGAGTAAAATATAAACTATTAAAGTAAAATATGAACTTTAGAATAAAATATGAACATTCACAGTAAAATATGAACTATAAACAAGATAGATCTCTTTGAGTCGATTCATGTGCACCAAATGTAGACTAAATTAGACGAAGAGTTAAGACGTTAGGCCCCTAAAACTTAGACTTAAATATAATATTTAGAAGATAGATGCTTAAGTTGATTGAAACGCACCGAGGTTGGACGGAATCATGTAGGGCAGAGACGTTCATAAGGCAATCCCAAAAACCTGGAGTGAAAAGAGATTACGGCTCAAACGTGCGACAGCTTGGGGTCTATTTCTGTTCTTTGCAGCGACGAGCTGGTCGCCAAGAACATCAAGTACTAAGAGGCAGAGAAAGTCCCGGAGATAGACGCCGACAAAAGGACGCCGTCCAGAACAAGATGCTGCTGCACACGTTATCCAACTTCTCAGTTGGACTATTTTTACATCCCGAGAAAAACTGGGGATGTAAAAAAGTAAAAAGGTTATTCTACGAGGGACGTGGGTGAATATGTGACGAACGGCGTTTGGATCATCAGGTACCAGAATGATCCGGATCCTGATCAAGTGAAGAGATAAAGAGAGGAAGACATCGTTTTTATGATGAATCCAAGTTGTTACAAGAAGGAGTCACATGAGTTCTCACCACCCAGAAGAGAGTCGAATGAGCCAGCGCCTCGTACTCACTGATGGTGGACAGAACGCTGAGGATCAGACAGGCCAGAACTATCAGGAACCTGAAGGCAGAGAAAGAGAATCGCATTTTAGTCTGCTCCGTTTTTACTCCAATCAAAGCTCCACACCGATCCCCTCCCTCACCTCCTTCAGACCCACTTCTCTCATTCACACCTCAGATTCTGTTTTTATATTTATTTATTTATTTATTACAAAAGTACAGAAGTTCTCAGACAACAGAACCTGAAAAAGATCTCACTGGAGCTGAGCAAACATTCAAGGACAACCAGGAAATGAGACCTTTTCAATTCCAGCGTATGAATGTAAAGAACACGATAAACCTGTCAAACAGTGAGAACACACACCTGCACACACACACACACACACACACACACACAGATACACGTACACACACATACACACACACACACACACACTAACACACATACACACACACGCACACACACGCACATACACACAAACACACATACACACACTCACACACACACACGCACACACACACACACACACACACACACACACACACACACACACACACACACACACACACACACACACACACACACACACACACACACACACACACACACA
>VRLP01008080.1:0-18355 GCA_009660295.1 Lophius piscatorius
GTGTGTGTGTGTGTGTGTGTGTGTGTGTGTGTGTGTGTGTGTGTGTGTGTGTGTGTGTGTGTGTGTGTGTGTGTGTGTGTGTGTGTGTGTGTGTGTGTGTGTGGGTTTAGCAGGAATCTGATCCTTTTATCCAGCGTACCGCTCTACCCACTGATAACGCTGAGTCGGTATTTTTTCTCTCCTGATTTCATTGTGGTCAGTTCTAAGAAGAGGAGAAAAAAAACTCCTTTTTTCACAACGTCACACAAACGTCTGCTTCTGCAGCAAAACCAGGATTTGCCTGAGTTCTACGGCGTGAAATAAAGAGCGAGCGTAAAGGTGAGACCGCGGACAGATAAGCAGTTAAAGCCCAGGTGAGTGGAGGGGGCGGTTCTGTGTGCTGAGGTTTATGTTTCCTCACAGATGAAGAGTTAAGGTCACGGAGAAGATAAACAGCTTTCAAACGCACACAGGTGGCGTTTCGCTCCAAGGTTGCAGAGAGCCAAAGAAAAACAACTTTTTATGACGTCTCACTCACACCAAATGTTTGAACAGGAGCGACAGAAGCGTAACAAACGGCGAGGACGTGGTTCCGCAGGGGGGAAGCAGACGCGCGAGATGTTTCTGATGTCTCCAAAGTCCCGCAGCAGAATATTGAATCTGGAAATCGGAAAGTTCCACACAAGGGAAGATGAAGAGGAGGAAGGACAGCGGAGAGAGGTTTCATTCTTCCCCTGAGGGTCAAATCAGAACTCTAGTTTGAAATATTCAAACAGTGAACATTTCAAGCATCAAAGATGTTCTCATTATCCCCCCCCTCACTCCTCCACCCTCTTTCTATCTACTCTCTTCCTTTCCTTCTCTCCTCTCCTCTCTCCTCTCTCCTCTCCTAGTCAAATGTCTCCTTTCTCTGGTCTCGGATGAAACAGCAACTTTCCGTTTCATAATTCCCCATCAGACATTTGAGCCGTGATCTCGGAGCGCGCTCAGAAGATTTCCCCGCCTCCTCCTGGTTCTTCAGCACGCTGAATACAAGGGAACCACGTTGTGCGACGCACTGATGAATCCTAACGATCCGTCTCCGGCATGTATAATCCCGTGATGGGGAAAATGTGTCTTTGATATGGTCTTTGATGAAAACCTGGGCCAAACACCTGCAGAGAGGACGAACTGATAAATGGAGTCCTAGTCGCCGCGGCATTGTGGGATTTCTAATGAGGCTCTTTGATCATTCCTTCCGTTTATTTTGTTACATTCTTATTTATATTCCCGAAAGGTCCGGGAATTTTGGGAATGTCCGTTCCCACGGCCGCGGATCAGACGTGATCATTTTCACAAACATAGACCTTAGTGTGAGGAAGAACTGGATTGATTTCGGGACGAGGGGGAACAGTTGGTCCAATTTAGTCCAAACTCGCTGAATTGGGCTTCATTTTTCTTTTCGACAAAAAACACTAGTTCTGAACTTAGCCTGTAAATGGACTATAAATCACTGATTGTGATGAAAGTGAGTTGAGGTGAGGATAAAATGAACGTTTTGTTTTTGTGTTTGATCTTCAGGTCATCCAGATCAACTTTGAGGAGTTTGACCTGGAGATAGCCTACGACACCCTGACCATCGGAGACGGAGGAGAGGTGGGAGATCCCACCACCATTCTGCAGGTGTAAGTATTCTCGCAGTCCCTCTGCTCCTCCGATATAAATCAGGTATGGAGTAAATGTAGGCGCTTAAAAAAACAAACCTCAGAGAAATCTGAGCTTATTTAAAAACCTGACTTTATTAGGCGATAAGATATAAAAGAATAAGAGACTGTATCGTGTTTGTTTGGCCCAACATGAGCGCTGGAGGTTTGTTGTACAGTAGAAAATGTTTTCAGATGCAAATGAATATCAACAATAAACCGATTTCAGGTGCACTGTAAAAAAAAAAGAAGGAAAAAATCTGTTAAATTTACGGTAACTCACCGGCAGCTGTGGTTGTCAGAATATTACCGTAAAATACAAGACGTTACGGTAAATGAGATCAAATGTCAACCTGTTTACGTTTACATAGTTAATTACATAGAATTAAAGTAAAAAAAACTTTACTTAAACTGTTAAAAGTTTCAGTAGAGAATACTGTAAAAAATGTTTACTATCAACTATTTTTACAGTAAAAACCTGTGTAACAACCTGTAACCGTAAATTAAACAGATTATTTTTTTACAGTGTAACGCTTCCATGATGATGAGCTGCCTTCATCATCGTCAGTCAAACAAACCGTGTGTTCTCCAAATTGAGTCTGAACCATCAGCCGACCTTCTTCTCATGGTGGTTCTTGACCATCGTCTTCACAGGAAGTGACATCATCGGTACTTTATGAGATGATCACAATGAGAACATGAGGAAGTTTCCAAAAACGTCTTAATAAAGTGAATCGTCGCTCATTGATGACCTTCAAGGTCGAACCTACTGGACCCACTCGTATCAATCCGCAGAACCAGAACCAACAGAACTGAACAATCCGCCGCCGCACAAACACGCCGTCGGATGTTGAGAATCTGATTATTGCTCTGACTGCAGGATGAAAATCCTAAAGTTTGACGCTCACTGATTTCATCCTGATGTGTTTTCCGGTCCCAGCCTATCAGGAAGCTTTGTTCCGGACCTGATCGTCAGCATGACCCACCAGATGTGGCTCCACCTGCAGTCGGACGAGAGCGTCGGGTCGATAGGATTTAAGATCAACTACAAAGGTAAAGAAAAAGAAAAGAACATTTTGGTTTGTGTTTGAGACAGAAGCTGAAGGTTGATGGTGTTTCACAGAGGGGCGGAGAAACGAGATCAAGCTTTAATAAACCGCGTCTGTAGGTGGTGGAACCTCCTCCATCATAACTTACGGACCGGGTCGGTTTCTGTCGCGACCGCTGTGACTTATGTGAGTGGAACAGGAAGTAATGCAGTGTCATTCTGACAAATGAGCCGCGGAGTCGAGCTCAGACGCGGTAAAACACTCATCACCTTCATTCCGTCCAGCTTTGTTTGGGCGGCTGGACCCCTCCTGAAAGACTTCTGTATTTTTATGTTGTTGTTGTTGTTGTTGTTTTTATGGTGACCACTAAGCCGTAAAATCATCTCACAGCTCACCTCTGAGCCACAGGAAAACCTTTTCTCCCTGTCCTTAGACTCGTCTCCAGCTCTGATGGGTTTCCACCCACACACATCAAGACAGGAAGTGTTTTAATTACACCATAATGAGGGAAAACCGGCTGGTCTTCATTTCAAAGTAAAAGCACGGAAAGCTACGTCACAGTCATTTCAAAGTAAAAGATCCAAACAAACAGAAGATCATTTTCATATATGTAGTTTAAAAAATGAAGTAAATGAAAGTGAAAACAAGAACAGGATATGTAGCAGGGGACAAGAATGACATCAGAGCATGAACGGAGAATAGAGAGAGGGTGAGTGGACAGGAAGTGGACGTGAACCAAACACCGCAAGTGGGTGGTCTTGAGGCTGGGAGGAGGACAGCGGTGAAGATGAAACCCCTCTGGAGGCCGGGGAGGTTTTCAGGTCGGTGGAGGGCTGGTGCGGGGCTGGTGGAGGGCAGGAGCTGCAGGAGGGCTGGCGGAGGGCAGGAGCTGCTGGAGACCAGCAGGAGGTCTTTGACCGCGGCTCACAGGACGCCGCTCCTGACCTCTGCGGGGTTTCCCTGCTCTCCATGTCTGCACGGCAGGTTTAACATGTGAATGAAGGTCATCCTCACCGCAAACACCTGCTCGGTCCATTCAGGTCAACACCTGCTGATATGAACCCTTCAAAATAAAAGCACCCAATGCAGAGACAACACAAAGAGGGAAGAGAGAGCAGCAGCTCAACCAACAGAAGATTAATCACAACCCGAAGAAAGAAATCATGTAAAAAGACAGAAGGAACCCAAATACAGGAAGTTTAAAGGGTTTTAAACTCAAGCCCAAACAACGACAGTCCAGGCTCAACTTTATTTTGAAAATCTCGGCCTGTTCATGTGTTTGATAAACACGTTTACTGAGACGCACACATAAATAAATGAAGCGACGCCAACTCTACAAAGAATGGAGTTTGGATCCACGTATGTGAACGTCTCTGACGTTTACACTGTAAAACCCGAGAAGGTGAAAATACTTTAAACTTATATCATAACTTATTACTTAAGAAGTACCGGAAATACTTTTCCAGGGCCTCAGGAGTGGAAATCCCACTCCATGCATGTTTACACTTAAACTCTCTCCAGACTCCTCTCTGGGAACGATTCACCCCTGTGGAACTTCTCATACGGAAAAACACATTCCTCTAATCAGAGGAAATGTGTTTTATCTTTAAAAACTGCGGCACACATTTTACGGTATCGCCACGATCAAAAAGCTATTTTCCAAAAAGGAATGTCTGGGTTGTATTTTCCGATCCTTATCCTAATATCCTTTAAAAACGATTTCTCCTGCCGTTCCCGCTTCAGCTCACGCCCCCAACCACAGTTCTCTGTTTGAGAGATGAAGCGTGGATTCCATTACCGCCGCTGAAACGCTCTGCTGTGGAAACGAAGGCGTGCCTCGTTTTGGCCCTCGTCATCTGTGGATTTATTGTCGTAATGAGGTCACAGAGCGGCGCCCCTGAACGCAACGGCTCCCAAAACACCGGCGCGACAACGACATTGTTTTGATCGATCGTTGCCATTTACACTTTCTGGGGTTTCAAGGTGGTCTTCTAATAACACGGCGTCCGAACGCTGGACCCAAAGAAGACTTTGATGTCTTGACTGTCGTGCAGGAAATAATTAAACACCTGAAAACTATCAGGTGAATCGATACGTTGTGAAACAGTCCTCATGATTATTAGTGCGTGTTAAACGCCTAGGCTGTAAATGTTTTAACGTACCTGATTAGATAAGGCATATTTAACAATTCCCAGGATGCAGCGGGGGTCTGAAGTCTTAAAAGGGGCATTGTGCTAAAGAGCTGCAGACCCCGTCCATTCCTCCGGAGTAATCTCCCCCTTGAGATCGATGGGAAAGTTAATGAAGAGAACCGCCATTTAAAGGCATCCCTGCCTATAATAACACTCCATCCAATACATCCCGCCAGCATGACGCTCTGATGTTGGCGAGATTTATCCGTCTGTGTGAGAGGCAGCGCCGCTCATGTCGAGGCCCCCGCTCTCTGTCGGCTCGCGGCGCGGCGCTCCCTCTGGGCTGGAGCCGATGGCTGTCTGAAGGGGGAGGAGCTGAAGGTTCCTGTTTACGAGTGACGGGAAAATTGATTGCGTTGATTTAGCAGGCGTCGACACTCCGATACTCACATGGGCGTAAACTCCAAAAGTAGGAGATCACAGATACCAGGATGAGCGTCCTCTGAGGGGGGCCGGACTCGTCTTCAGAGATGAGAAGAAACCTGAGGAAGCTCAGACGCAGCTTCAACGATCACGTGAGGCGGTTCAGGCGTCTGGTCAGACTCCGCCTTTTGTTGATTATCTTGGATCATCCAACAGGAAGGAGAGTCAGGAGTAAAACCAGGATGGGTTTAAGGATGGAATTTTACATCCTTCAATACGAGCTGGGGAGGGTTGCTGGGGAAAAGGACATCTGGAAAACTTACTCAAAAGATGGATGGATGGATGGATGCATGCATGCATGGATGGATGCTGGCGGGGCTGTATATATGAATGAATGGTTGGATGGATTGATGGGTGCATGAATTGATCGATGGATGGATGCATGGCTGAATGGTTGGATGGATGCATGAGTTGATGGATGCCTGCATCGATGGATGTGTAGCTGGATTGATGGATGGATGCATGAATTGATGGATGCATGAATGGATTGATGGATGCATGAATGGATTGAGGGCTGGATGGATGGATGCTTGAATAGATGAATTGGGTGATGGATGCATGGATGGATGCATGAATGGATTGAGGGCTGGATGGATGGATGCTTGAATAGATGAATTGGGTGATGGATGCATGGATGGATACATGAATGGATTGAGGGCTGGATGGATGGATGCTTGAATAGATGAATTGGGTGATGGATGCATGGATGGATGTATGAATGGATTGATGGATGCATACATGAATGGATGGATGGATGCATGAATGGATGGATGTATGAATGGATTGATGGATGAATGGATGCATGAATGGATTGAGGGCTGGATGGATGGATGCTTGAATAGATGAATTGGGTGATGGATGGATGTATGAATGGATTGATGGATGCATACATGAATGGATGGATGGATGCATGGATGGATGGATGCATGGATGAATGGATGCATGAATGGATTGATGTATGAATGGATGGGTTAATGGATGGATGGGTAAAGACAGATTCCTTCTGTCGGCACTAAATGTCCAAGACGTTTAATCCACACCTCTCCTCATACATATAGAAACGACGACACATAGGATGAGAAATAATCATCATCATATACTCAGAGTCGTAAAAATATCAATAATTACGATCCTCATAAATGATCATCACTTCTTTCACTTCCTGGTTCCAGTCATGAGAAGAAAGCGTCTCCAGCAGAACCGCAGGAGCGGACCGGTTCTCTAACATCTCTGCTGATCTGATCTAAAGTTGATGGATCTATGTTTTCTCTATTAAATATGTTTCTCTGGGTTTATTTAAAACAGGCCAGTTTTTTTCTCTCCTCTAGTTTCCTGAAAGAATCCAGAGTCGTGCTGCTTCTTCAAAAACAAAAACAAAAACTACACAGGATCAAAAACTGTCACTCAAAGACTCACCAGCATTCAGTGATGAAGATACAGGCTCGTCTTCATCACCCAGCATGTATGTTTGTTGAGTGTTGGTTTATTTACTGATTATATTCCATAGACCTTGGATATGAATATAATCAGTATCAGTAACTCTGGCCTTGCTGGAAAGTTCAGCCATTCACTGCTTTGACTAGTGTGTCGGACAGACCCTCCACCAGAGGGTCGACAAAACTCCACATAAATAAATGCAATCAACATAACTGATTTAAGAATTTGCAACAAAATATGGTTAACCTGAATTTTAAAAGTCGTTCGATGCATCACCGATTTATATAAAGTTTGAACGTCCTATTCCGATTTTTCTTTAAAGTTCTACAATCTAAATGAGTAGTGTATTTTAAGTGCTTTTATTTGGAAGAATTACAGTAGAAGTAAAGTCGGCATTGTGTATGTGTTCTATTTTCTCCGTACTGGTGTTATAAATTGCGAACTTTGTGTGTTTCCTGGTTTAGCTGTGAGATGTTCTGAGCCGTGTTAGCTCCATTATCGGATTCCCTAAATATTCTTAAGTACTGTTGTTGTTTTAAAAAGACTTACATTTATGTTACACCTAATAAAGTCGACGTAGTTTGAACACAGTTTTTGACACAGATATATTAACTACACATAGATACACTTATTTTATTCAACAACTCACAGAGCCAAAAAACTTTTTATAGTGTGGGTTAGAAAACAAGGAGCATCTTGGGGTTTCTTTTCTTTTCTGTGAATTGATGAAGATCCTGATGCAGGTGGAGCTTCGTCTTCGTGTCTTTGTCTTTTTACACGGTGAAGTTTTTAACAAAGAAAGTCACTCACGGAAATGAAAAAGGGCATTTCAGGTTATTTCCCTGGAATTACTCACGTATTAAATCTTCAATAAATAAAACATATTCAGTGTGTGAATATGTTTTATTTAATATTTAAAGAACACGGAGCAGACAGAAGACACGGAATCAAATCGTCTTACAGCGGCGGGTGCAGAGATGTGGGTGGAGGGTTGTGGGTGGAGGGTTGTGGGTGGAGAGGTGGAGGAGTCGGTCTCATGAAGTGATGCATTATTGAGTTAGCGGTCAAACTCCGTCACACAGAGTTCTGCTGTGTGGTTAGCGGGTCTTAAGGGCAGCGTTAGAGCAGCGGTTGACCGGCGGTTGACCGGCCGTAGACCGGCGGTTGACCGGCGGTAGACAGGCGGTAGACCGGCGGTAGACCGGCGGTAGACCGGCCGTAGACCAGCCGTAGACCAGCCGTAGACCGGCGGTAGCCGCTATCATCCCTCTTCTTCGTCTGTGGTGGTTGGTTCTGGTTGCGGCGCCCGCTGACATGTTTTCATCATTCCTTTGAAACCTCGGGTTCCGTTGCAACATCGTTAAATAATATATTTAGAAAGGATTCAAATGCAGCGGCTGTCAAACGGATCGATGCAGGATTCAACATTCCACGCAGACTAAACCTTCTGCTGCTGCCAATTGGAACAGACGCAGGTGCTGTTTTACTCCGGCTGGCCCGCTGCTGGTTCTGACGGCGGCGCTGGTACCGGTACATCAGAGCGAGCGGCGGCGCCGGCGTGTGTCGTGTCTTTACACCAGATATGAGTTGAATAGAAATGAGAAGATCAGAGCAGTGAGGACGGACCCCAGGGAAAGGATGGATAATATTCCTGTTGTTACGCCGCCGCTCTTCAGCAGAAAGGAAGAAACGTAAAAAAGTTGTTTTTGTTGGAAGGAGAGTTGTTGACTCTGTTTACAGATGCTGGTTCCGGTGAAAAAGGAAACGCTGGGACACAAACCCTAGAATAACATGGAAAGTTCCTTTTATACATTTATTCTTCATTTTAAACTCATAAAGTCTCTCAGTGAACAAACGCTTCATTTTAACACTTTAAATGTTTTAATGACATTTCCTGTGTCACATGACCACATCTGTAAAACAGATCCACACAAACAGAGTTCATGTTATCAAACCTCAGAAACGACGTATTTGTTTGGAAACAAGGTTAATCTGATATCTGATATATAAATCTGACATAAAAGATATTTATGTTCAATCTCAGAGTTTAAACCTCCGCCGAGGCCCAACAGAACCGTCGGTTTAGGAAAAAGTCTGTTCTACATCCCATAATACTCCTGTAAGGACTCTGATGGGTTTAATATATAGAACCAGTATGTGGAACAGGACAAATGTTCAGAGGAAAGAGGAGAGTCCAACTAAAAGAGGAATGGCAGAATAAAACCGATCATAAATCGCTACTTAAAGTTTCATCTGTGAGGAAAACCGTGTCACCGGCGAAGATCAACCTTAAATTGGTTCTTCATCCTCTTTTTTCTATTATGGTCTGTCGTGTGTGATGCGTTTTATACGAGGGAAAAGACCTGGAGGTGGATTTTTACGGCGAGGCTGACCTCTGGGATCGATGGACGGAGACGGAGACGGACGGAGGCGCCGCCATCTTTCTGTTTTCACGCCTCTGTGTGTGCGCGCTCATATTTACTAGAACTAGACGTCTATATCCCTGAAAAGCCCCCCAATCCCTGTGTAGTACAAGCAAATTCCCCTGATTGAACTCCAATTAAACGTAATGTCCACAGTGTTTGTCAGTAAAAAAAAAAAAATGCTCCCCCTAGTGAGAGAAATATGAACTTTCAGAGTGAAATCTGAAACGTAAGAGTTAGATCCACCACATCTGGTTTCCTTTTGAGTGAAGTATGATATCTATTTCTCTGCGAGTCCAATCATGTGCTTATAAGTTGTACTTAAACGTGTAAAGTTCTAGTATTAGTATTACTTTTAGAGTAAATCCTGACTTAAAAAGGTGGATCTATTCAAAATCCAGATTTGGACTAAATTGAACCAAAAGTTGCAAATTAAGGCCTGGCAGTTTTGGCGATAGAGCTCCCCCTAGTGTCCAAAATATACAGACGAACACTCCAAACATCACTCCAGTTCTTCCTCACACTGACCTGTTTAGACTTTGAAAGTAATCCACGAAACAGTTTTTGAGCTTTGGCGTCAACATGACGGTATGGTGTCGTGAAATCATCATCGGCGTAGAAGAAGTGAAGGTACTTTGAGAGGAAGAGAGGGAGGAAGAGTGAAGAGAGAGCTGGAACTGAACTTTATTCAGCGTTGCGTTACTTATCTGAAATATAAAGCATTTACAAGCTCCATAACGAACCCCTCAGATTCTCGTTTAGGAGGCTCGTGAAAGCTCAGCCCGCCGTAATAACGCTGACGCCGCCATCAGCGGTTATTTATGCTGTTCCCCGCACCCCCCCGACCCGTCTTTGGTTCCACCGGACCTCGTCCTGTCGTTGAGTGATCGCCATTAAACGGATCGGACTTTCCTTACAGCCGGAGGGAAAAACGTAAAAGAAGGAGGAAGACAGGAAGTGTCCCGTCTTCTAGGATTGATGATGTCAGACAGAAGTGATGGTCAGACAGGAAGGGGTTAAATCCGTCGTTTTCTCTCTCTCCCTAAACTGTAAAAAGAAAGAAAGAAAAGAAACTCTGTATAATATACTGTAAAATACCTGCAGCTGTGTTGATAGAATTTACCGTAAAAAAGAAAAGCTGACGATGTCGAATATTTGACAGTAAAACACCAGAGGAAATAAAAGATGTAACGTTTTCAAGGACTTTACGTTAAATAACAGTAAATAACGATAAACTCAGACTGATCCCTTAATGATAATATATTATACAGTAAATCAATAAAAAACTCGCCTTGTTTTTGTCCACCGGAAAATATCTTAAATCTAGGTTACAACGTTTTTTTGGGTTTTTTTACATGAAAATTTACAGTAAAAACTTTTTTACCATCAAGCAAGAAAGAGGAGACGTTAGATAAACGGCGAAATATTGTTGATTTCAGGGTATTTTTTTGTAATATACTGTAATTTAATGTGGTTTTATAGCATATCTTTTTCTGTTTGTTTGTTTGTTTGTTTGCTGTTGTCATGGTAAATTAAATGTAAATGTGTTTTTACAGTGCGACCACTGTTCTGTTCTGTTTTTGTACTTTTTGAGTCAAAAATGAGATAAATTTCTCTCATCCAGCCCCAATTATGAATCCTAGAGGATTAAATTCCTTCACGGCGTCTTTTTAAAAGAATCCTCCGGATCCTTAGTTTGACTTTAAAAGAAGATAGAATAAATAGAAAGATTTATTTACGCGTGTCTCATCCTCTCTGCCCCTAATTAGAGGCAAAGTCATTTAAGTTTGAGGCTCCTGGAGAAAGCGCTCCAGATGGTTTGGACTTCATTAGACTCTTTCTTTCTCCTCTGAGCAGAAGAGGCGTTTTGGGGAAGGACACTTGAATCTTTCTTAAGTTCAGGCTCTGATTGTTTCCAGCTTTGTTTTGTTCAAACGCAGTCCGGGTTCCCCGCTGAGGCCCGGGTTCTACCGGTTCTACTGGTTCTACTGGTTCCACTGGTTCTACTGGTTTCACAGACGGCGTTACGGTTCAGAGTTGTCGCCTGTTTTCCCGTAGACGGGTCTGCTGGAGTTTTTTCCGTCTTGTTATCCGTCCAGATGAAAGAAAGCGGCCCAATTAGGATGTGTGATGCTGTGGGCGGATTCAGAGTTGGAGGTAGAAGCTGCAGCATCTGGGAGAAAAAAGAAACCAGCCGTCGTTTAATGAGAGCGGAGAGTTGGTGTCTTTCCTCTCCAGCGTCTCACATCCAACCCTTCCTCACTGTGGAACCTGAAAGCAGCAGAAGATAAATAAATGATGTCATTTCTTCTCCAGAGAGCGTCTTCAGCAGGGTTTCAGTTTAAGCCCCTCCCTTCAGGTCACAGAGTCACAAAAACACAAACCAATGAACGGGAGAACTGAATTCCTCACCTGTTGTATAAAGTCCAGACACACCAGAGGATTTTCAAAATCAAATCTGAACCGCGGTTAAAACGCGATCTCACAGGAAGTCACATGACCAAACGTGACTTTGATGGACGTCCTCGTCGGCTCTGTTGTGATAAATCTTGCGTGACTCGTTATAAAGACACTCGTGTTGTTTCCATACTTCCTCAAGCTCCTCTTCTTCTTCAATAATCCCCCTGACTCAGGTATCAGGTTCAGGTGTGTTGGGGCAACATCGAACATGTTTACCGTTTGAGATGAGCCTCGAATCAGGGCCACGCCCGCTTCACTGTTGGGGGGGCCACGCCCCCTTGACTGTTTGGGGGGGCCACGCCCCCTTGACTGTTTGAGGGGGCCAAAATCATGTGTTTTATCCTCTAGTGGGTAGCCAGCCTTATTCTACATCAGACATCAACTCTTCCTCTGTGGTCAATAGACACCTTAGATTATCACTTCATATAACTTCATTTATTTAATGTTTCAGGACCACTTTACAGTAAAATACCTTGTAAATCGATTTATACGTGTTTTATTTACATCTTCAAAAAGTCCAAACTAAATTGAACCAAATTTACGGTATTATGGCCAGGCAATTTTGAATAGAAAAGCTCCCCCTAGTGTCCAAAATATCCAACCGCCCTTTCCCAAAATGACTCCAGTTCTTCCTCACAGTAAGGTCTTTGTGGGTAGATAATATTCCATGAAACATTTTGGAGTTTTCGCGTTAACATGAAGGACTTGCGGCGCCAGAGGACAAAAAAAACAGTTTTTTTAAATATATAATTTTTGTCATCGCCAACGCGGATCCTTGGTTTTAACGCAATAACTCAAAAACTATTTCATGGATCATTTTTAGATTGTATTCTCACTCAGACCCTGGTGTGAGGAAGAACTGGAATCATTTTAGAAAGGGTTGGTTGTATCTTGAGCGTTATTTAGTTTTCGGCAATTATTTCTCAACCTATCTTGTCTACATCCTGTTTCACTCTAATACTTCATATTTCTCTCACTAGGGGGCAGGTTTTACTAAAAACACTTTTGTTGTGGACACAACTTCCTGACTGTTGGTCTGATTTAGTCCAAATGTGGCGCTGAAGAATCGACTGGAGGAGATCTATCTTGTACACATCGTATTTTACTATAAGTAATACTTCATATATAAACCAGTAGGAGGAGCTTTTTTACAAAACACGTTTAGCAAACGTTACCTCCTAACCCGGATTCAGTCCAAATTTGGGTTTTCATATTCAATCACTTTTTTTTAAGTCAAACATTGTTTTTAGGACAAAACTTCCCTTTTAACTTGAGGAGTTCAAACGGGGGCATTGTTAGTAAAACGTAGGGGGTCGGGGGCCTTTGTTGTATTTCTGACCTTTTATTTCCGATCCGGTTTGAAAATCTGTTTTGTGTTCCGCGTACGGATTTAACGTAGGCGGAACACGCCACCGCCCCATTTATCCAGGCTCGGTACCGGCACCAGTGGAACACGGCTTGTGACCCGTTGGGCAGGGAACCGTTCCAGTGGCCCGTTTTTAATTTGTAATTAATTCAGTGCTTAGGAAAGTCGTTTGAAAGCACTTAGATAAACTTAATAAGATTAGACTTATCGTCAGACGGCTCCAATCTTTCCTTTAGGGATTGGAATGAGGAAGAGTCACAGCAGCCTTCAGCACAAACAAACCCCAGATTACCAACACCAGGAAATACAACAGGAAACCGTCATTTAACAACAACAACAACAACAACAACAAAATTGTGTTTTTTTACACCAATCTCATCGTATTATCTCACTTTAAGAACAAATACTCACTCGTGTTTATTTACTGTCCTTACATGTTTGTGTTGACGTGTGTCCCCCGACAACAAGGTGTGAGAACGATGGAGGGTCATGGAACAATATAGATTATATATGTTATTGAATATATATATATATATATATATTATACACACGAACACACACACCTTCAACCAAACACACACAAACACACACACCTTCAACCAAACACACACAAACACACACACCTTCAACCAAACACACACAAACACACACACCTTCAACCAAACACACACAAACACACACACCTTCAACCAAACACACACGAACACACACACCTTCAACCAAACACACACACACACACACACACACACTTAAAGGAGCTTAATCTCCTTTGTGACTCTGTCAGCCTTGTTGTTGCAAACACAATAGGGTTATTCGTGTGTGTGTGTGTGTGTGTATGTGTGTGTGTGTGTGTGTGTGTGTGTAGTATAGGAATGTTCCGGCAGTATGCCTGTTTTCTCTCAAAAGTAATTTGTTTTCCATTCTTCTGCTGTGTGTGTGTGCGTCCGAGCAGGAGTGTGTGTTTGTGTGTGTTGGGGGCGGCCTGTGATTGGTCGAGTCTGAGGGTCTCATAAAGACGATGTCATGATGGAAATTAATGCAATACATCACAAAGACGCACTTAGACGCACACACAAACACAGGCGCCCACACTTACATATACAAACAGTGACTCACACACACACACACACACACACACACACACACACACACAGCGCCTCTCGCCACGGGCCGGTCCTGTAAATACGAGCAGAAGGAGGAGAGGAGAACAGGGGGATAAAGGAGAGCAGGGCTGGAGAAATAGCTGCTGTGTTGCCAGAAATTCCAGATACTAAATTTAAAGGAGAATTATGGAAACAGAGGAAGAATGAAAGAAGAAAAATTCTCCCGGCGGCGGCGGCGGCTTGTTTCTGGGCCCGACTGCAGAGAGGGACGACCACCGGCTATTAGACGCTGTTACAAACGACCACCGCCCAAATACAGACTTTTGCTGCCAAATGAATCCACTGACGATTCAGAGGAAAGAATCTTCTGAGCTGCAGGAAAGAATTTATAATCTGGAACAAAAATGACAGGAAAGACTCGAAGACTTTTCTCCTCTATTCTTCTTCGTCCGTCTGTTAGCAGGATTCATCTTCCTCATGAAGATGGGAAAATGAGTCTGAGTGAAGAGACAACGATCAGCCACAACATTAAAACCAGATGTTGACGCTCCACACATTATTATAGCTGCATTTTAATACATTTTACATATTTACTCGGTAGTTTTTATCTATTATAAAGCAGCACATGCTTATTTTAACTTTTCAACTTTTTGCCACATTTAGCGCCAAATGACGTTTAAAAAGCAGTGTCACGTTTTTTTTATCACATTTTCCTTCCTAAAAAATATATGTCAAATAAATGTCTAAATCTTAAATAGAAATGTGATTTCTAAATGCTGAATCTATATCCAAACGTAAATATTAAATCCAAATGTTGAATCTAAATCTAAATGTTAAATGTAAATGTTATATTTTAACGTGGAATATAAATCTTAATGTTGAATATAAATGTAAATGTTATGTATAAATGTAAAATCTAAATGTACTAGACATTAATGTACCCTGTTTATCGGCCGTCGTGACCCCAAGCACCACAAACGACAAAGGACCGACGCCGTCAGTCGGCCCGGCAGTCCTGAGGCTCATTTGCAAGTTTGAATCGGACTCTACTGGTACCGGTAGAACCGGTTAAAGAGCGGTGTAATCCAGATGTTGAGAATCTCCCCCTGAACCCGTGTCCCTGCAGAGATCGATAAGGAGAGCTGTGGCGATCCCGGAACGCCGCTGTACGGAATCAGAGAAGGGGACAGCTTCTCAAACGGAGGAATCCTGAGGTTTGAGTGCCAGTTTGGCTTCGAGCTGATCGGAGAGAAGATAATCTCCTGCCAGGACAACAACCAGTGGTCGGCCAATATCCCCATATGCATATGTGAGTGCTCAAACCGTGGAGGGGGGTTTATGGGATGTCGCCGCAGGAGACATGTCTATGTGCTCTGCTGCGCCGTGACACGGGTAACCGTCTGACCCGTCACCATGGCGACTGCACAGAGTTTATTGTGGCCTGGGGCGGGCGACGGCCGATGATGCTGAAGCGATGAATATTTAAAAGAAAATGTCTTTCCCTCCCTCTCCTTGATTTCCTGTTCTCCCTCTCTTGTCTCTGTACCGGTCCCTCCTGCCTTCCTGTCCTACTCCTCCTCCCACAGTCCCTTGCATGTCCAACTTCACCGCCCCCTCAGGAACCGTCCTGTCCCCAGATTACCCAGAAGGCTATGGGAACAACATGAACTGCATCTGGCTCATCCAGTCAGACCCCGGATCCAGAATCCACTTGGCCTTTAACGACTTTGACCTTGAGGCACCTTATGATTCTCTGACGGTGAAGGATGGCGAGACGAATGACGCCGTGGTCATCGGGAGGTTCTCCGGCGCGGAGAATCCGTCCCATCTGACATCCAACACCAACACCCTGAGACTGGAGTTCCAGGCCGACCACTCCATGTCGGGCCGAGGATTTAACATCACCTACAGTGGTAAGTATTCTTTCGTTTTCACGACTCGCCTTAGAGAAGAGCTTTATCTGATGTTTGTGACAGGGAGCGCAGGAATTACACTTTCCTCATATTATACAAATGACCAGAATCAGATTTAGATTCTTGGTTCCGGCTGGAAGGAGAGGATCATTTCGGGGTCATGGCGATTTTCCCTGGCGGCCGCGGCTGATGCATCGCTCCGTTCTGCAGCCGTTCTGCAACAACAGCTCACATTTGACTTCATCTGAATATTCGGCGTTACACTCCTGCAGCGATTCCATTAAGATGTGAGGAGCTTCATTTAGGGAACGTCTCACACATGAAAGCATGAGGAGGTCTGGAATTCAGCGTCACCTCCTTCACCTTCATCTCATCAGTCCTTCAGATGAGGGCGAGTAAACGGCCTTTTCACAACGGTCCATGTTTGGATGCTGGATGTTTTAGCTAAAAGCTCTTTTGACCCTTTGTGTCCTCGCCAAGGAAGAGAAAAAGGACCAATAATGTCTTTTAAATGTTTTGGACTCTCAACCATTTATTGAATATCTGAAAATGTTCGACCATTAAAATGTCAAATACTTTGATCAAATAGTTTTAAACCTTAAAAAAAAAAGAATAGTATTTTAATCGGATCAGCTCAACCTTGCATGTATTTATAGACTATTTGACCCTTTGACCCTTGAAAAGGACTTTCCTCTGCAGTCATGGTTAATGTCCCCCCCTCATTACCCCCACCTTGACCTGTGGTGTCCCCCAGGGCTCCATCCTCGGCCCATTCCTCTTCAGCAAACACATGCTTCCACCGGCTCTCATCAGAAACACCTTCAGTCACATCTTCATCAACTCTTTCAGGAGCAGGACCAAACATCTGAGCGGGACATTAAAGGGTTAACCGATCGTTTGATCGATCCGGAGACGACGCAATCACACAGATTGGTTCGGGGGAAAGACTAGAGAGAAAGTGGAGTGATGGAATCAGAGTGGTGTGGCCGGCGGAGCCGCTAAGAATAGAGTTGTAAGTTACAGGAGGAAGAGGAAAGTATCAAAGAACTGCTTTCTGTGAACCTTTGATGTTTTTCTGTAAGCCGAGCGAGAGAAGAAGATTGACGTGGTTTTCATCTGCGTGGGTCCAGCACAGAGAGGGGTCCAGAATGTCTTTAGCCCTCCTTAGCGCTGATATTAGACGTGAGCGGAAACCTATTTTTGTCAACAGTGAGACAAATTCCATAAACATCAAACGTGCTTCGTTTCTAAGCGTCGCACCTTTTCCTTAACCCACGTCAAAAAAGAAGATCGACGCCGACGGGCGTCATCTCGGAGGTTCTGCCGCTTTTTCACGTTGTTAGTCATTCATCACCACCATTCCAGGTTCTGGGACTGACAGGCGGGAGACGACAGGAAGTAAGACTGCGATTTAATTCTTGGGAGTTTTGATGTTTTGTTCGATGTTCTGTTTAGAACTATTCTGGGCTGAAGAGCTGTCGGTACCAGGAATGATCACTGATATTGATGAGGAATAGATTGGTAAATATCGAAGCCTTGCCGGGTCATACGTTCATACGCGCTTCCAACCATTGGGTTAACATGGATATTATATTTATCTGACGCAGAGTTCCATCGGGTTTGAACCGTCAGAGCCGGAAACAATGACCTTCAAAGACATAATTGAAGTCAAATGGGTGTTTTTTCCACGACCTCTGCTCTCCGGGCCCTGTGCGGCGGGACCCTGCTCCGACTGAGGCGATTAGGCGTGGTGAGGCTGTGGCGGCGCAGCAGGAGGGTTAGAACAGAGCGATGACGGGGAAAAGGTATGAAGGTTTTCCCTGTCGGGACTCAGAGGTGGACTCAGAGATGGACTCAGACATGGACTCAGAGATGGACTCAGAGGTGGACTCAGAGGTGGACTCAGAGAAGGACTCAGAGATGGACTCAGAGATGGACTCAGAGGTGGACTCAGAGGTGGACTCAGAGATGGACTCAGACATGGACTCAGAGATGGACTCAGAGGTGGACTCAGAGATGGACTCAGAGATGGACTCAGAGGTGGACTCAGAGATGGACTCAGAGATGGACTCAGAGATGGACTCAGAGATGGACTCAGACATGGACTCAGAGATGGACTCAGAGGTGGACTCAGAGATGGACTCAGACATGGACTCAGAGATGGACTCAGAGATGGACTCAGAGATGGACTCAGACATGGACTCAGAGGTGGACTCAGAGGTGGACTCAGACATGGACTCAGACATGGACTCAGACATGGACTCAGACATGGACTCAGAGATGGACTCAGACATGGACTCAGAGATGGACTCAGAGATGGACTCAGAG
>VRLP01008081.1:0-18347 GCA_009660295.1 Lophius piscatorius
GGTGATCGGGCCTTCTGTTCTGCTGCCCCTCGTCTGTGGAATGCCCTCCCTGACCATCTCAGGGCTCCACAGACGACTGACACATTTAAAAAAGGACTTAAAAATTTCCTTTTTAGCAGAATCTATAACCTTAATTAACATTGTTGGTTTTTGGTAAGGCTTTTATATAGTTATTATTTTATTTTTTATTGATGCTTTTATCTGCTTTTACTTTGTAGCACTTTGAGATTTGATCCAAATGTAAAGTGCATTATAAATTAAATGTATTATTATTATTATTATTATTAAATTACACGTATTTCCAGAAGGACACGAATGTTTCCCATTTAACACTGCCAGGGTTCATGTATGCTTTTAAAATCCTCTTTTTCTTTGTTTTTCTAAACCAAAACTTTATACGTCATTTCATGAAATTTGCTCAGAGCTTTAGAATAATCCTGCTGACAAACGAAAGTAGCCAAAGTCATTCTGTTAGTTTGGAAAATGATGAAAACCCAATCTCCTTCAATGTTCACGAAAGAAATCGTGGATCCAAGACAAAATATTTAAAAAATATTTGTTTTACTTTATGTTTTATTATATAATATATGGTGTAGGTTATAAAAAAAATCCCTATGTAACAAACTATGAAACACTGAGAGGGTGAAGACCCCCACCAAGGAACAACACTTACCTGAGATTGACATTATTCTGATCAGATTTCACATTTCATGCAAATCCAGTGATTACTTTTGCTGTAATCTTTTCTGCTAACAAACGAACAAACATGTGAAAATGTAACAAAAGAAACCATTCAGATGCTCAGCCTACGTTACCAGTGGTCATCATGTTAACATCAGGACAAAATGTCTAAATCAACAGAATTGAAGTAAGTCAACAAACTGGGCATGTGAAACTCTCCCAGGGGTGGGAGACCCTTCTCATCTCCAGTATTTCCAATATTCAGCTGGCTGCAGCAGCAACATCTCAGACGATAAAGGGAATAAAACCGAATGTAGGCAAAAGAAATTATTCATAAGTTTGGAAGGAAGGGAGAGAAATCTTATTTTTTACAAACCACTACTTGGATTTACATCAGTTACTCTTTGCCTGGCAATAATGATGCAGAAAATACATATATAAAAACACATTATTGATTTAGAACACGCTTTCCAACAGCATTACCACAAATGACCTTATTTCACCTCAGCACCCTCTGATTCTGCAGAGATTAAACCATTTCTACAAGCCAGTATAACTTTAAACATTCTAATCTTGACCTTAACAGACCTGTTTAATGGAGGAAAAGCACCTACTGCTCCCGCAGTAAAATTAGGGCTGAATTAATAATCTTGATTATTTTCGGTAGCGTTGTAATCACGATCATTAATCACGATTATGATGAAGATTTTTCTTCATTACTCTGCTTTCCAATTGGTCAGCAGTCGTATAAACCTACTAGACAGCCGCGACATCCATCCCGCTCTACTCCATGTTTGCGGACAGCAAACTTACAAAACAACATTTGCTTGAGGCGGTTGGCATAGCTTTAGTCCAGTGTGTTGATTATTTTCCTGGAGTTTTCATCAGAAACATTGTTTATTACATATTTCTGCCCAGATTTAATGTGATTACATTGGTGAGTGTGTCTAGGGGCTGGATGGATGTGGTGACTCGCTGTACGGGGTTGCCATGGTTTTGGACTTCTTAGCGGATGACGGATGATCATCATTCAGCTTTTTGTTGTTTGTTTTTAAGTGGTTCAAGACGTTTGTTGTGTTTGGGGACGCCTCCAGATCCAGGGACCAAACAAATCTGCCATGATCAAGCTAGAAAGAAATGCCTTTTATCGGGCAGAAGTTAGCACAACAACAACAATTATTTTTCACGATTTTATTTCCGCAGCCTTTTTCTTTATAAATTAAAAATGTGCAAAAACAGGGGGATGGGGAAAAAAATTAAGTAGAAAAACTTCATAGCTTGAAAGGGGCAACAAAAATATTTGATTCTAAACCACAGAAAACAAAAGTAAAGAACTGGATTTTTTTAAACAACAGTCAATTAGATGTGAAAATGAAACGCATGCAACATTTCTGGCTGGCAGATTCACTGTAAAGCCTTAAAATAAAAAAAACAACAAGTGGCACATTATTGGGTAATAAAAATAAATGTTGTTGTCAAAGCTGCAAGAAGCAAAAAAAAACTTTCATTGTTTCTCGTGTAGATCAACTGTTCTTCTGCTTTGCTGCAGTTCTAGCTGATGTTGAAAAGTTTGCCTGTTCTTTGGGTGCGTGTCAGTTTTTCCCGGGAGGATTTCCCTGGAGCTTCTCTGTAAAGCACTCCCTTTCACCGACGTTGAAGTTTTAGAGGGGGAATGCATCCTACTCCCAGAAGGCTCTCGCTCTGACATTTACAGTAAACCTCACTGTCACAATCCCACACTTTAAGACTAAGTCTTGAATTTTTAAGGAATTAAAATCATGCTGCTTTATTCCTAACGTCGTGCACAAGCATGACACTTGCAGTCACAGTGAGGTTTATTTTATTATTTACTTAGTGAAAAACTTTGAGTTCAAGTTTGACTCCAGTCATAAAACATCTCTTCCCTCTTCCTGACGAGGCAAGTATTTTTTAACAATCTGCTGGTGCAATACTATTTTACAGGTATGTATTTATTAAATGGTCCTGCTGCTGACTGATGTGATGGTGTGTGTTCAGGTCTAGTGACGTCTCTGTCCGAGGGCTGGCACAGCCTCCTGCTGGACCTTCAGAACCGTCTCAACAAGGTCATCAAGAGCGTGGGCAAGATCGAACACAGCTTATATCCTTCCTCTAATCACATGACCAGGGACAACCTGCTGATGCTGTGATTTGATGTGTTTGATAGTTCTATTGCATGGAATGGTTTGAATTTGGTAGCTTTACTATCTGATGCAAGTTTAATAGAGCCAAAATAGAAAATTAATCAACATTTTCTTTCCCCTTTTTTTGGGGGGGGGGGCACAAATGCCACTGGCCTCTTTTTTTAGGCCTCCAGTGTGAGGTTTACCTGTTTTTTTGTTTTTTATATTAATTGACTCATTCCTCATAATATCTTTATCGCTTTGAACCACTAGCATGAAAAACAACACATGTGCATATATATATTATATAAGAACACTTAAGGCTAAAGTTTCATTCAAGCTTCTCCTGAACTTCTCTCGCGATGCTTGAAGTATCTGCCCACCAACATACATTCCGATTCCTTCCTTTCTACATTCCTACATTAATTTCTTCCTTCCTGACTTCCTTTCTACCTACTTACCTTCGGTGCTTCCTTTCTTATGACCTACCTACCTGCATTTATTTATTTATTTCTTCCTTCCTACCATATCTTATTCCCTAAGTTACTTTAGTCTTGTTTAGTCATTTTTGTTCCTCATTTGAAAGAAAATCAGCTTTATTTTTTTTCTTTCATGCTCAGAGCAACGATTACCTTTTAATTTGTATTCCACATATTGCGTTTGGTCTTACAGTTACGGAAATACAACTATTGCCTGAGCTTCTTGTATATTACTTTGTCTAAAACAAGTTTTCAAATTGGTTTAAATGTTATTTTGTTTTCAAATATGGGGGGAAGAAAATACCATAAAAACCAAATGTAACACTGCAGATCTCTGATAAGGGACATCATTTCCACGAAAAAAAATAATCTGAAAAAACATCGAGGTGTGGTCCACTTGGGTTACTTGGACTATTTATATCCCTGTAACTTTCTTATAGATCTTTATAACTTTTCTAAAAATTCTACGTTTTTTTACCCCATCGAAAAATCAGAATGTGAAGGTTGGTCGTTGCATATATCTGACCATTAAACTCCACTCCAGGCCAGTCATGGAGGATATATCATGATGATACTGATAACCCTTTCACGAGAAATGAATTAGAAAGAACAATGACACAATTGTTCCTTGCAGTCCTGTTTGTAATACCAACAGTATTTTTTATATACTGTGGTCGACTGTTATGCAACAACCTAAAAAAAAAGAATATTGGAGAGTTAGGGGTGATAACACATTCATGTCAGAGTTAATGGCGGAGTGTTATTAAATGTCTTTCACAATCTCTACCAGCTAAGCTGTTCAGAAGGCTCAACAATACCGGCGTTGGTCCTGATGGACCTGCAGCTCCCTGCTCTTGACAATGGTGATGTTATCATGGGCTTACAGACTATTTGTTGACTGTGCCTGAAGCCAAACATGAAGAACGTGATTTGTATCTGAGGTGCAATCCTCAGGTGTTGTATTGATTTTCCTTGACTCCGCGGCACCTGGAGGTCCTTCCACACAGAGCGTAAGACGGAGCAGGCCACAGGATTTATCGACGGCGATCTGATTGAGAGCTTCCTTGATCTGGGACGAGCCAAAATGCAGGAGGTCGTCAGCACTCTACAGGTAGGACCTCATGCCTCTCTACATACTGTATGATGGACCAGATGATATTTTCCCTCCCTATTCATGAAAAATCCAAGCCACAAACTGTTATGGCTTGAAATTAAGCATTAATTTAAAGCCATAACTTTAAGCCATACATACTCTTAAAGAGGATTATGCGCTGGGGATTAAGTTTTGTTAGCAGCTCTCTCTGTGCTCTTTTGTTGGCAAAGGTTGTGGCGACCTGTAAAGAAAACAAACATTAAAGTCATACCAAGAATACGTGAGCTTGTTGTCCGAGCCTGGACCTCTGCCCTGTTAATGAGAGGAAACTCACTGATGCTGCTTGTGCGTGTGTACGTCAGGAAACCCTTTTTGACGGTTCAATTTAGTTTCTCCTGTTCTGTGTGAGAGAGAACTGGGAGTAGCTTTAATGGCAAATTCACTGTGGAAAGAACAAATAAACACTCCTGCTTTGCGTCTGTCTGTACCGTCATTGTAGTCAAAAAAACAAGATCAAGAGCTCTTCAACAAAGGCCGCCTTCTGTCTGCCTCTCATGGCTAATTTAAAAACACTCTATATGTGGATATGTGGATGGTGTTTGGCCAGGAAAGTCCTGTTTTATTGCAAAGTTGGAACATGGCTCTAAAAGTCAAATATGGTGCACATTTAGTTGCTCCCGTGCATCCTTGTGAAACTACGCTCTGGTACAATCAATCTGGGATCCTGTCTTCAAAAGTCCAAGTCCATGTCATCAAGTGTTTATCAACAACAGCATGATGTTGTTTTAGAGAGAGGGGAACAGCCCAGGCTAGACGTCAAAGTAGAGAGGCCGACGGAGATGTTCTGGACAGAGAGTGAGTGGATCTATTGGTAGAAGGATGCTTGAGATGGAGTTGCCATGCAGGAGAAAAAGGGGAAGACCAAACAGGATGTTTCCTGATGTGGTGAAAGAGGACAATGCAGTTGATTGATGTAACAGAGGAAATCCGCTGTGGCGTCCCGGAAAGGGAACACCCAGACGAAGAAGAACATGTTGTTTTTGTCAAAGATTTTTATCTTTAGTATGTTACAACATGGGGAAAAGAATCAGAATTTAACTGTTGGGAAAGTCAAAATAACAGCTGTTTGACATTTTTTCATTAAATTCCTTACCCTGAAAAGGTAAGACACATATGTAAGTAATGTCGGATCACGTGAGTTGTTTTCATTATTTTATACCAACCACCATTGTCGGTACATAGCATGATTCAGCACAAAAAGTTTGCAGACAACATTAAATGTATTATTATTATTATTATTAAAGTGTTATTCACCTTTGTGAACTCTCTTGCACACTGTCTTCTGGGAGTTGTAGCGACAGGCGGCCAAATAAAGAACGCTATTTACCTTCAACGCATTTATGGCTAAATGTAGCATATTGGAATCCTGTCGGTCGGTCCTTTGAGATAATTACACACCTCAACTAAAACTATGACTATGAACTAGACATTTTTAGACCGTAGCGTTCATTACCTACTACAGTGGTCTAAGGAAGAACAACTGGTGACGGGGTCATGGGGGATCATGTCTTATTGACACACACGAGGAACGAAGGCCAGTCTGTGGGGTCTACTTCCACAGAACTAGTGTAGCATAAAACTGGGTCTGATGGAGATTTGCCAGAACATTCTGCGAATCGCAGAGCTGATTGGTGGAAAAAAGGGGACCTGCACACATTAGTTGATCGGTGTATATCAGCAAACAATTTATCAATTTGCAAGGCAATAAACCGATGACTTAAATGTCAGCATTTCTTTATCTAGTGTTTGCAGATGCAGGAGAAGGCATGAAGAAAGTTGTTGTTTACAGAAAGTTAAATCCCGCCAGACGATGTTCAGGTTTTTAAGCTGACGAATAAGGAAATGTGATGGAAATAATCAATGAATAAATATAATTGAGTATGAAACACACGTTCCCCTCTGTTCTGGTGCTGTTTATTCCTATGCTTTAATGTCCTATGCTTTAATGACGTCCGTCTCAGCGGCGCAGGCTCACTGTTTGATGTCGTACGATTTTAGATTGATGACGGTAGCGGCATGAAGCGTGAAGCAACAGTGGACGAGGTCATTAAGATTGTCGAGGAGCTGACGCGGATCCACTAATCTCCGCCGCCTGCAGAGCCGCCAGGAGGAACCGAAGAAAGCAACCGAGGAAGAGAAGTGGGCTTGTGTTTTGCAGATGTGTAAATAACTATAAATAAACAAGAGCGTGCATGTCCATCCCTCAGACAACGTTTAGGCTCAGAAGATGCTACATAACAAGTGTGGCGGTCTGGGTTCTGTCGGGTCTGTGGGTGAAGTGTGGCACTGTGTTTGGACAACAGAAAGACCAAAGTAAAGCCAATGGTCGGTGAGAGTGTGTGTGAAAGCATGTGTGATCGCGTCTTTGTGGACTTCAGTTTTATCACCGTTTCCTAAAGCGTTCTCTGGGAGATTCTTTCAGGCAGGATGGAGCTTAGCAGTTTGGACACACCCCCCCAGGTTAAATATAGCTGCTGTACACTTTCAAAGTCTGTTATTAGAGTGTGGATTTAAACATGCTGTATGAAAAACAAAATGAGGAAATCATAGATTTATAGTTTTTCTGTCTTTGTGATGTTCTCTTTCTTTATTCTAATAAAATTGACTTCAGTATTGTTAACGTCTGTGTCTGAGCTTGTCCTCATTCCAACCGGAACTGTTCTTCAAATAATCATTCTCCTTTCTTTTGTAAAAGGATACAATAATACTTTATCCAGGGTCCTTAGTTTATAAATTCTACGGACCCCAGGGAAATTTCTATGTACAAGTTATACTATGAACAAAATCACAGAATTGCACGATATTAACAGTTGTGATAGAAAACAGGTCTGGTGTCACATGACAGATACTGACATTTTTACTGTATTCTAGTATAACTGAACTTGACAAGAAAACGTACATCATGGTATCTAACTAGTTCAACTTCAACCTAAGAACTTCATTCATACTTCAAAATGCTCAGCTCAATTAGGACATTCAGGCATCTAGTTGGATCTTTGATGTTTTTTATACTTTCTGAAAGAGTCACCGGTTCATTAGGATGTGGAATGAACAATCTAACTTTTCCATTCATTCACTGGTCACTTGTACTTTCAGCTAGAAACACCATACAACCTCCACAACGTTAAAAAAAAAACCTTTTTCTTAACCCGGTCATTCAGCCAGTTTCTTTAATCATGCCACAACGATCAGCCACGACATTATAACCAACATACCTTATTTTACCTTATTTCATACATTATGAATTTATTCTAAATCTAACCACCAAACAACTGTCAATGTCCTCTCCCTGGATAATCACTGGTGGGCCGGGAGGTGTCTGCCCCTGTAAAAGTCCACCACCTACAAATCGCTGAGTCAGTTCTCTGTACTCCTTTTCATCTTCATCAGTAGATCGGCCGACGCCTGCAAAGTCTCCACAGAGGGATCCTAGGGCGTCTTTAGTGGCATCAGCAGGTGAAGGTTTCCACCAATGGTCTCAGACTTGTCAACATTTACTGTCCTCGTTAGCACAGAATCATCAGCAGATATTCACGGTGCGCGGACGATGGACCCTGAAGGATTTCATTAACTGATTTAAAAATCAAAAAACAGAAAATTCAGCTTTGTGCTGGTGCTGAACTGTCTCTGTTATTGTTGGATTTATTTATGTGAGGATTGATTTCATGGTCAGAGTCCTTAGATAGTCACTAGATTGTTCATTTCCGATTATTTCCGATGTGCTTGGATCAGATTATTTTTTTAGTTAAAATGCATTACTACACCGATCTGGATCTCAAATGTGACTATCTGATCGCCCAAAAGGCATTTGAAGACCAAGTCTTCACAGGGACTCGGAGTACAACTTTTCCAACTTCCCTGAGAGAGAGAGAGCAGCCCCTCTGAAACCCCCTGGGAGCAAACATGGTTTAAACGTCTTGCTCAAGGAACCTACGACTAGACTGGACTGAAGGATTTGGGATTGAACCACCAATGTTCTGTTTTGGGGAGGATGCTCTACCGACTGAGTTACAGCCACCCATCACACATAAAGACCTGTTTTCTGAAGAGAAGTGGATTATCTCAGACTCCGTTGCATTTCAGAACGGAGGGGCGGAACAAAGGTGCAACATGCCCACCTAGAAAAGTAATCAGGCTAAAGCGTTCAGCTTTAATCCTAAATCTGGTTTAAGATTAAGATTGATGCGTTCTTAATCAGGATCAAATAGTTACACTCAGATGCAGGTTTTACTCATTTTCATCTTCCACGTACATCCATTCTAATCCATTTTCCAAATCTCCACAAACACTGGCGTTTACCCCCGTCTTCAGCCTCAAACAGCGTCGGGGGTCTGGTTTACAGCGATGGCAGCTCTGCTGCTCGGGGCCCACGCTGCCAAATGAGGCGAGTAAGAAAGCTCTCACCTCTGTTTGTCAAGTGATCAATTTATGCACATGCTAATCACACCCTTTCCTTCTCGTTTCTCTGTCAGACATGCTGAAAATGTAGAATATTACTGGGTTCATCTATTTTTTTCTCCCGCGCCTCATTAGTCTCCGTCGGTGCACATTTCTTTTCATCCGCCGTAAACGGTGTTGATTGGAAGCTACCGGCTCTTTCACATGGAAATACCATAGGTCGTTCAGAGTGAAATCCTGACAGGGACACGGGGTAATTCTCTACATTAACACATCTTTTAATACAGGCTTTGAAGCAAACTTGTCAGAAGTCCCCTCAGAAGTCCTCTGCCTTTACTGCGGAGCTACTTTTGTCCTTCCATCACCATCCTGAGGCGCACAGGCCTTTGTTTTGTTCTGGCATGTCTTCAGCCAATTCCCCATTCACCCTCCATTGTCCTCACTTATCCTCAAATTAGGCTCATTTTCTCCTTTAAGACAAATAACGCAGTGGTGAAGGGAAAAGGAGAGCATCATTCTGTTATGTAAATAATGGTGCTTGTAAGAACTGAAAGGAGAAAAATGGGAAAACCTGAATTTGGCTTGACTGAATGAATAAATTGGTGTTCAATGATTTTATTTTACTTTAAAACTTTTTCTTTTTGGTGTTTCAGATACAATGATTTCTGTTTTTGAGATTCATGAGGAAAGTATCAGAGAGATTTTAATTAAGGTTTTATGTGAACTACATGTGGCGACTCTCATGGGTTCCTGCAGAACTGCTGTGAAGACACTCCAGTACTCAGCCCACAACAACGCACCTGAATGCAACCATGTTTATATTTAGGTTTTATGTTTATGCATAAAAAAGGCAAATATCCACTTCAATGGCCCTGAGAAATATTATTCATCTTAAAAGATTTCTTGGCTTTTTCTTCCATCCTGATGATGCTGTCAGGAAACCTCCACACATCTCGCCAGAGAAAGAATAAATGAGGTCATATCGGGCAGAAAACATCCAGCAGCTCTTTGATGAAGGGTGCCACACGTTTTGAGTTTCCGGAATCTTTTGTCTACCGAGCACGCGCTCGCTGAGAAACCGCCCACCCGAGATCAAGCAGCAGACTTTGGTGGATTCACGTCGTCGGGCCTTCAGTCACTGAGCGGCAGCGAGAAACGTAAAGACTGCGGGCCTCCCGAGTTCTCTGATCTAGAAAGGGGATCTAAGCGCGATAACTTAAAGGTTTTTGGGATATGAGAAAGTGAGGTAACAGAACTGTTTTCTAAAATGTTGGCGTGACAACTTTACCAAACCTGTGCTGGAGGGGTGCACCTCTGATGATCCAGGGTGCATCTTTCACAGGAGAAAGAGGCGATCATGTTCGTTCAGGAGACGTTAGATGGAACAAAGAGGTCGTCAAAATCTCAGATTCAAATTTCTTTGTCTTTGTGAGATGCTTAAGTCACTTAGAGAGAAGAAGCCAGATTCTATGTTGGTGTCCAGGGGCGAGCAAGAGTCCTGAGCTCAATATCCAGATTTCAGTCACTACGAGGCATCACAAAGGAAAGAAAGCGTCTATCTTAAAGGGCATTCAGTATATAAGATAAGGTAACGAGACAAACTCTTCCCTTTACAATGATTTAGATTGGGGATGCTTCAATCTAACTCGCTTTGATCGCTACAGCTTTTAACTCTAACTTAACGGAAGGCTGTTAACACAGAAGGTAACCTCGCTCAGGTTACAGAACATACAGTCCCACTGCATGCTGGGAAATCCCACCTATACCTGCCTTCCCCAACGCAAAACAAATGGGAATATCCTTGCTGTTTAGGGACATCCCAGCTGTGGTGTCTACATAAAATGGCAGACAGGTAGATTTTGCACATTTGAACTCCAGCGTTACAGAAAAGTCGTCTGGCAGCTGAAGTGTCTGTCACACATTTTAGGATGACACCCGGTTTTGTCCTTCTTTCAAGCTAGTAATGGTGAAATTCCCAGTTATCTGCTGAGACCAGAAAGAGGGGGTCCTCTTTTCATACTTACATGACTTTTTATGGTGAAAGCACTAACAAACTCCATCTTTAACGGTTAAATCAAGATTTGTCGCATAAATGTAACGGTAAAAGGTTTAAGGATTATGAAATTGTCATAGGTTGCATCTATCTAATAGAGTTATTTAAATTGCGCTTAGAAGCTCCGATATGAACATAATTTTTTTCAAATCTTTCTTTAGAAAGACAGAAAGTGGGAAGGGAGGGAGATATAAATGGGGTCGGGGGAACAAGGAAGACAGCCACAGTATGACATGAACATAAATTGTCCCATTGCCCTTTCGGTATTTACTTGGCTGAGGATTTAGAACTATTTCCAGCAATTCCTGTTAGCATCAGCAGCAGCCAGGTGGGTTTTCTTCACTCCGGGGCCATTCGTCAGTTTACAGGATAGAATGCTGTTTCTTTTCTATAACCTCAAGGTTTTTCTGGACAGTAAAGTGCGGACCACTAAACAGTATTTTTTTTTTACATGTTTTCCGGTTTACCGGGGATTTCTCACTCGGTGCAAGGTCCTTTAGAAGAGTCAGTAAACATCAAGCTTTACTTCTCGGAGCTTGTTTTGTTAGCAGTGTTTCCAAGGATCCTTGAAAGTTCGATTTGGAGAAGAAAAAAAATCAATGCATTGAAACTTTTTGTAAAAGGACACGAGTCAATATTAGTGTTTTACTCTGCAAAAAGGAAAATTTAAGTTCCTTTGTTATTTATCTTTTTACCCAGTGCTGGTAAATAAGCCGCAGAATGTCAAAGTCCTTAAATTCAAAGCCTCACTGTGTCTTCATGACCTGAATGTGTTTCTAACAGGGGCGTCAACCGACAGAGTAAGACGGATGTTCGGTAAATCAACAAAATCCCTCAACGTATTCACAACTTATATGTATTTTACGAGTGCAACATATTTGTGTTCTGTAAGTGATGATTTGTTCTGTTTAATCATAGGGATGTCGTGGTTCTGGTGGACAGAACAAGAATGAAGTAAATGCGATGTTTCGTTTCTTAGACTGTACCTTTAACCGTACAAAGGTATGGTTGTTTAAATTTGTGTCTGTGTGAGAATGTGTGTGTGTGCATGTGTGAGCGAGAGTGGGTGTGTGTGTGATAATGTGTGTCTGAAAAAAGTGTGTGTGTGCATGTTTGAGAGAGACTGTGTGCGTGCGTGAAAAGTGTGTGTGTGTGAGTGATAGAAATAGAGTGTGTTTGTGCATATGTGTGAGAATGTGTGTGTATAGGCATGTGTGATAGAGAGTGTGTTTGAAAAAGTGTGTGCATGTGAGAGAGAGAGTGTGTTTGTGTGTGAATGTTTGTGAGAGAGTGTGTGTTTCTGTGTGTGTGAGAGAAAGTGTGTGTGTGAGAGAGAGTATGTGTGTGTGAGAGAGAGTATGTGTGTGTGAGTGTGTGTGTGCAGCTAAAGAGAGGGAGACTGTTTGAGTGGACTGATGCAGGTAACTGATCGACAGGTTTTGCTGGAGATTATTATTGGAGGGTTGATTTTAGGTTCAGCATAAAAGGTTTAAAAGTGAAACATATTTTTTAAAATCCCATACATGTGTATGTGTATGTTTATGTTTAGGTATTTCGTTTTTCATTTCAGAAACACAAGGAAAAACAAAGGGTAATTTGATTTGTAGTTTTGAGATGCAAGAATCTAAATTGAAAAACAAGACGTTTTTCTTTTTCATGTCCAAATATAAACGAAATTAGAAAAATGATTAGATTTTTATTGTCTAATTTGATTCTGAAAAAAATGAAAGCACAAGGAGACAGAAATGAAGAAATGGTTTGTTTTTAATTTGTCTGAGACTGCAGGTCGTCGTTAAGAAGCGCATCAACGAGAGATCGCAGCGAAAAGGAAAATATATTAGCAGCTCTTGAATCAGAAAAACAAAAGACCGTAAAGGAAACGGGTCGCGTACGTACAAGTCAGAGGCATTCATGTGACCTCTTTTAAAACAGCTTTTATTCCAGGACTCTCATTATATCCTGCGCCTAAAGAAGCTGTGACCTGCTGGTCACATGAAAGGGTGTGATCCTCCACTCTGTGAACCCTTTATTCACATTCTTTTAGCTCGCCTTTAATCCAGATTATCTTAATTTGCTTCTCAGATGCTGAGTCACATTTCTGAGCGATGAGTTTACAGAAAGGCTAGATTCCACCGCGTGTCCCGGGGTGATGCTCGTGACTCATCAGCCACGGTTCTGTTGACCGGATATGACGGTTGATCACAGCAACATTTAAAGGCATTGCTGTGTTTGTTTCTCTCCCTTTCAAACATCCGATGGAAAAAAAGTCAATTAAATGAGTTTAATTTGTTTTTTCAAGCTGCATAAACCCCTAAATGAATCTAAATATCTGTCACAAGGCAGCAAACCTCACAGAAGGGTGACATGTTGCTGCGTGACAAACTCTCAGGGTGTCCTTTCTTTGAGCGGGGAAGAGAAAGGTCACTCCTGTAGACCCGCCTCTGGAAAATGTCCAGCACAACCAGCTGTCTCTGTCTGATTGGACCGAGCAGCTTCACTGCAGAAGATGAGAGGCTAAAGCAGGTAATTCTGCGTCCCGTTGTTTGGGGTTCGATCACCTACTGACTCTAAGCTGGTGTCAGGGACTCAGCCTGGCTCGGTTTTGGCTGGTTTTCACGGCGGAGCTTCTCCTAAATCCTGTTGCCAGCAGGTGGCGCTATCATTGAACTCAACATTTGACATTGGGCAACATTTTTTTTATTGGGTGGGCAGCTATGGAGCCAAATTAAGGCGAAAAGGTTTGTTGATTTGAAAAATCAACATAATAATTGAAACCATAACATTTTAAACGGAAAATTCAAGTTTTGTTAAAGAATCGACAAAGTTTTCAAACTAAAAATAAGAGTAGGGGAAAGGTTCATTTTAATTTCAATATAATTTTGATTCAATTCTGATTTGAAAAGCTTGAAACTGAAAAAATTTGATCTGGAACCACAAGAATAAGATTTGAATGTGAAGAATAAGATAAGAACTGAATCTGAAAACTTTTGCCACTGAAAAAAACGATTCCTCAAATATAAACATGTAAGTGAAAATAAAAAAAAAATACTTTTTTCAAAAGAATATCAGAATTGAATCAAAATTATATTGACTTGAAATAACCTTTACACATTTTTGAACACGTCGATTTTAAACAAATTCAAGATCAAAAGTTGAACCACCAGTTTCAAACTCTATTTTTTCAATAAAATTTTGTTTCAAAGTGTATTTTCAAATACATTTTTCTTTCAAATTAACAAACCCTTTGGTCCTGGGGACTCAGAGAATGTTCGCACATTTAAATAACATAAAAAAGTAATAATGTAAAATTCACAGCCCCTAGATACTGATTAATAATTAGGTGTACATTATTAATGACAACATTTTTTATTTTGAGTAAAAACAAAGACAAAATAAGGAACTCGCATGTGCAAATAGTAAATTATTTTACATAGTCCATAGTAGATACAATGCAAAAACCCGAAGCAAGAATGTTCTCCAACGTACAAATTTTATTAACGTAACACTTTAACCGACAACTTTAGTTATGGGCTCCCTCGGTTCGGTTTGTTCCCTGATGCGTCTGTCCTATAGGTGTCCTCTTTGAGAATAGTTTGCGTCCTGACGTCGTGAGTACTCCAGCTGAGCTGTGTAACACATCCTGTCGAAGGCCCGCTTCCTGTCACACTGCAGTGTTCGTGGAAATACCTTCAAACGTGGCTGTTTTGGCCCACCTGCTGGATACTGGGACAAGTCTGGGAGGGGAAACAAAGTGTCTTAGTAATAAAACTGTAGGCCTATGCTGACGTTCCCAACAGCAAGGGAATATTCCCGAAAAAGCCCCCAATCCTTTGCATTATAGAAGCAACCCACCTGATTGAACTCAAATTCATTCTGAAGTTCTGTATGTATTGTAAAAAGGCTCCCCCTAGTGAGTAAAATAGAACTGTTAGAGTAAGATATGATATGTATGAGTCCGATCTCCTCGATTCGATTCATATGCACCAAATTTCAATTAAATCGGACCAACATCAGAGAACATTTGGAGCTAAAGCTCTTCCAGGTGGCAGAAATATGCAACCAGCCTTTTGCAAAATCAATCCAGTTCTTCCGCGCACTAATGGTATGTGGATAATAAATTTGAAAATGTTCCATGAAATAGATTTTGAGTTATATCGGTAAAATGAAGGGTCAGTGGTGGATGTAAATACGGCAGAAAAGATGACTCGGATGATTCCATAATATCCTAGATTTTTGAAAGACATAACTATGAGTTATATGTTGTTCATTATCTGTTAAACGTTGCATTATTACAGAACGGCACACAACCGCAGTGACATTGAATACTGAGTTCTTTGCTGAGTGTGAACTAAAGCCAGATCTCATATTATAGTAATACCCATTATTATTTGTTCAGACAGGGTGATCAAGCTCAACTAATAATGGTTGTAATGGATTGTGTGATTGAGAACATCAACAGTTATTAAAATGAGATGATAGGGGAATTAACTAGTGGCTATTCTCTCCCCCTGGCTGTTGATTATGTTGTATTTTGATAGTTTTTAGATCTTTAGGTGTCTTTAGTTTTAACTTATTTTTAGTTGCAACCCGACTCTCATATCAGTGAGTAGGTTTTACAAATGTGGCCATTATTACACTATTATTGGTTAATAAATGGGCAAAGATGGTTGAAGCTATAACTTATGGAAGACCAGATATGCGCCAGGCCAAAATCCGTATGGACAGATGGACCCATGGATCCATTGACAGATGGACAGATGGAACTATGGACACATGGACAGATGGAACTATGGACGCATGGACAGATGGACACACGGACACATGGACAAATGGAACTATGGACGCATGGACAGATGGACACACGAACACATGGTCAGATGGACACACGGACACATGGACAGATGGAACTATGGACGCATTGACAGATGGACACACGACACATGGTCAGATGGACACATGGACAGATGGACGCATGGACAGATGGACAGATGGACAGATGGACACATGGACAGATGGAGACATGGTCAGATGGGCAGAGATGAACAGATGAATATAATATCCATAACTTCATGGCTGAGGGGTTAGAAGCTGGATCACATTATTTATCAGCGTTGAGACAGAGATTTCTTGATCTACTTTTATTACTCCTGTGCATTTTTTCTGTTTGTTTGTTTGTTTGTGAGCAGGATTATGGCAAAAATGACAGGATGGATTTGAATTAATTTTACCCAGAGATAGGCTTTGGTATTTCCTAGAGCTAGCTTAATTTTGGGGATGTTGTTTTTCGCAGTATTTTAAATAAAATAAAATAAAAGATAAGATATAAATCATTTGGACATCGCATTGTGGCTATTGATGCCTTTGTCCCCTTGATTCCTTTTATGTTCCTTTGGGGGTGGAGCTGGGGGCTCATTTTAACGAATTTCTTTGAATTTTTTTCTGAGAGTTATGGTCAACTACTGCATATTCTACAATAAAAGCAGGGATTTATAAATAAAAATAAAACAGGAATTGAGAAAATGATACATAAATAAATAGATTAAGAGCAAAAAAAGAAGAAGAAAATAGAGCGAAAATAATATAAAATACAGAGGTCTTAGTACAGCCATAGAATTGTTGCAGCAACAGCAGCAGGTGAAATTAATCAGGCATTTTATATTAAATAACAATAATATACCCACATATACACCGAGACGGCCCACAGTACGAGGCTTGTTTAAAATTCCCCATGAACTCGATGGTTTTAGTGCAGTTTTGCCACAGTGTTGACTTTAGCCCTCTCAATTATGGCAGTGAATCTTTCCAGAATACAGATGTACGTGAAAAAATATAAACAGCTCCTCTTCATCCCAATAATCCATTTTAACCATTTCTTAATAATAGTCTGTATAGCAGCAGCAGTAGTTGCTAATAATATTTTTTCTTCATGGCTTGTTAAATATATATTTGTATTTCGACCAATACGAAAGAGAGGAGAACAACATGGAAGAGATTTGTCAACAATCGCGCCGACCACAGATTTGATGTACTTCCAAAAGGAGTTCAGATTAGAACAACACCAAAACAAATGTAATCAATTACCTTTAAAGCCAGAACAGAGAGAGCCCAGATTAATATCAACTATCTTTAATTCAAATCAACGCTCTACGGTAAAGTAGTACTTATGCAGGAATTTGTAATGAACAATTGAAATGGAAATTTTTAAAGATGAAGAGAAGATGGTATTCAGGTTTAATGGCCAATTCCAGGTAATAGACAATAGGTCTTTTCCCCAGCTTTTCATTACTGGAAGGGGTTTCATGTTATAAGACGATAACTTCCTATAAACCAAAGCCACCAGTTTCCTCTTTGTTGTGATCAGAGGTACCGATGGATGCTGGGGTAAAAGGGAATCACAAGGTACTCCATATGTTTGGAGAGATGTGCTGAAGCCTGAGATAGAAAAAACAGGAATAGCCTGGGAGAGAATAGCACTCCTTCAGATCCTGAAATGAATGAAGCTAATGATAATTAAAAATATCACCAAAACATGTATGCCTTAGTTTAAACCATTGGGGGTGGGGGGTGGAAATTGCACTAAATATGTCTTACTGCAGATTGCCAGACCGACAATGTATTGGAAATTATAGAACCCGTTCCTGCTTTAACTGTTTTTTAGGTTAATACTAGAGAAAGGCAGCTCGAAGTATTTAGAATTAGGAAAAAGGAGACCACCAGAAGTTTGGGGGCGGGACAAAGTAGCAAGACTGATTCTGGGGCGTTTACCATTCCATAAAAAATTTCTGCCTAGAGCATTAATATCCTTTAAAAAATCAGTTGGTAGATGAAGAGCGAGCATTTAAAATAGGATAATTGATTCTTGGGAGTATATCAATTTTATGTGTATTACATGTAAAGAAAAACAATATTAAGATCTCCCTTAATTTTCTTAAAAACTAATTTATAGTTGTCTTTAACAATCTGAGGAGTTTCAGGTCTGATTTGAACACTTTATTAAGTAAACTCCTGGCATTGTGCAGGGATTGGAAGGTAATTGAAGTTCAGGTTTAGACAAGTCTTACATGGTGACATGAGTTCGGATTTTGACTGATTTATTTTATAACCCGAAAAGTAACCAAACCTGAAAAAAAGATTAAGAATGTGGGGCAATGAATTAACTACATACAAAAACTGTCACATGTTCCTCCCCAGCCTCTCCATCCTCATCGTCATCATCATCTCCCCTGTCAACTCTCCGCGCTTGTCTGGAGGAGATAAAGGTGTGGATGAAAAACAACTTTCTCCAGTTGAACAGCTCCAAAACCGAAGCTATTTTAATTGGTTATTTTAACCCAGTCTTCCTCCATAACCAGTATTACCTTCTCTGGTCATGACATTCCCCTCTCTTCATCAGTCACCAACCTCGGTGTAAGATTTGACCCTCAACTCACTTTTGAATCCCA